>CM055897.1:43894000-44064000 GCA_029582155.1 Panopea generosa
TGTCCTTAGTTGAGGAGGGCGTGATGCTGCAAACACACAAGAATAAATAAAATAAGCAAAACTATAAACATACAATGTAACCAAGGACTTATATAGATAAAAGTCAGTTGATGTAATAGAAAAGTTATGCATACACGTACAATGACACCAATAGAGAATAAATTGTAATATCTTTATGAGACGCGCTTTCGAGAAAACTATTAATAATGATTATTCATTCTTTTTTATAAAAGCTGACATCAAAGTAAGATAAAAAGTTAATCACATTTATATATTTATTTATATCAGTGAAGTTCAACCATTTAATACCGTAAAGCGCATATTTTTTTTAAAAAAAGAAGACAAATCGAGCTTATCGAACTTCTAAGTGAATTGTTATGTAAGTCCGAACAGTGTAAGTGCTCTTTACTTATCATAGATATTTACGACGGTATTTCAGTGTGCTTTAAGTATGTGTGAACGAATAATTATGCTTCACATCAACATGAAGTCAAACGATAAATCATTTTCATATTACATAAGACGAGGGCGCCCTTGTGGACGCATGAGTACACTGATAAAATAACCACGGCTAAATATAGAAATATATAAATCAATGTAGAGACAGGAACACGTAAATTACAAGTTATACAGTTATTTATGAGACACGTTCAAAAGATAAAATACGTTTTATGGTTAATATGCATTTTCATTAAAAACCTCATATCAAGTAAGATAAGATGAATAAAATAATATATATATCGACACATTTGTATCCATTGGGAAAACTAAAACTACAGCCAAAAAGCCATAAAGAGTTTTCTTTTTTAACTAATAGATCGGTCTCATGGTAAAAGTGCCTAAGAGCATAGTTGTGTTTGTTCGAACATTATCAGTGACCTCTGTGACGTATTTATCCTGGATATTGTTGAAGGGATTTGTGATTTTAGAAAGTGTGAACAAATTCTTGGGTTTGACATAAAATGGAGTCAAAGTTAGCCATTTATTACTATCATAGGCAAGGCAAATTGTATAAAACCCTGCATGCATTTCAAAACAATTTGTTTGAAATATGATACAATTCTATGGAATATATTGGATTCTTTTGGAGAAGTTTTGTGCAAGAGTATCTCTGTTTTCCTTTTCATTTAATTGTAAGTGCCAGTAGCTAAAATGTATCAATACAACACAACTTAGATAAATTCATTGGTAATTATTTATTTACATACTAACATATCTGTGTTCTAAAATGTATCACTACAACACAATTTAGAGAAATTCATTGGTAATTATATATTTACTTTGTAACATATATGTATTCTAAAATGTATCACTACATAGCAATTTAGATAAATTCATTGGTAATTATATATTTACATAGTAAAATATCTGTGTTCTAAAATGTATCAATACAGCACAACTTAGATAAATTCATTGGTAATTATATATTTACATAGTTACATATTTGTGTTCTAAAATGTATCAAAGCAACAAAACTAAGATAAATTCATTGGGGATTATTTATTTACATAGTAACATATTTGTGTTCTAAAATGTATCCCTAAAACATAATTTTGATAAATTCATTGGTAATTATATATTTACATAGTAACATATTTGTGTTGTAAAATCTATCCTTAAAACACAACTTAGATAAATTCATAGTTAAGTATATATTTACATAGTAACATATTTGTGTTCTAAAATGTATAACTACAACACAACTTAGATAAATTCATTGGTAGTTATATATTCACATAGTAACATATTTGTGTTCTGATCATTACGATTATATGGCCAATACACGTGTTTCGAGAAAGTTTCGTGCAACTTATTTTCATAGCAATAATTTTACAACCACTAGCTGACCATTTTTTGCGATAATGTATTACCATTGATTTTAATGAGTCTAATTAAACAGAGCATCGTTATATGCGGACGATTTCCTGGCTTCCACTTTCCATCTCCCGCTGACTTATTGAATATCGTTTCTAGCCATGACATTGTCAAATCGCCTAACGATATAAGACACCATTGGTTGATACCAGTCACATGTACTAATTGTTACTAAATTTAGTAACAAAATTGTTTTATTACGTCATTTTTGTTTACGGTTTTGACAGGTCTGAATCATCCATTTTTATGAAAGCCATATTTTAATTGGCTAACTGACAGTAAGCTGTGCGGACAATCTGTTTCCTACTTAAATCTGCAATCGCTTCGTTTTATTAATCAAACAGGTAAGACTGAATAATTTAAAGTAATATTCGACCGATTCAAAGTTAGGTATGTCATATGAGCATATAGAAAATATCGAATAAAAATATTAATGCAATAAAGAAGCAAATTTTCAATAACGAAAAGTGTCATATTAAATGGTAACTTCTATCACCGAGATCAATTCCATGCGTAATTTACAACATACATCCTTATAGAGGCACATCCAGTCAATTGATCTGATTGATTTTGATTTGATTCCTTATGGTTAAATCCTATGGAGATGGGGAGGGGGCACTCCCTATATCTTGGTTAGTACATATGTGCCACCGTTTTGATCTCTCTGTATTATAGGATTAAATTAATTTTTTTCTGTTTTTAATGCATGTTTAAAGAAGGTCGCATCACGCACAAATCAAATAAAGTCCGAAGGATTTTATGTCAGATTTGTCCGAAGGACTTTATGTCAGATTTGTGCGTAATTCGATATTCTTTACACATGCATAAAAAACAGAAAAAAATGAATTTAATCATTATAATTCCAATCCTGATGATTAAATTTGATTTGAGACTCATCAAGTGAGTAAAAAAAAAAAAAAAAAAATAGCTATACGCTTCAAAGTAAACGCGTAAGAATACATCACCTCTGTCCTGGTTGACATCAAATTCCAAAGATATAATATGCAATAATATCGTAACGGCTATTGTTTCCTCTGTAACATTAGTTTGTTTATTGTAAAATGACGAAATATTTTGTGGTGAAAAAATTAAACACCCGCCTTTTTCTTTCGATTTAGAAAAATAAAAAATCAATAATTCCAGGAAATACCCACACAGTGTAGACACTGACGTCATTGTTGAGTTTTTGTCTACACGCTTGTTTTTAAAAAAATGTGTCATTATTTACGAAAGTCATATAAATCCACGCTCATTGATGGAGAATCCGAATTTGGAACGTTTTAAACGACTTTTACGTGCAAGGTTTGTGTACTTACATTGTCTCACGGTCGTCTGCTTCTGAACTTCAACTACATGTAAGTGTTTTTATTTCATTTTTCCTGTAGAATAAATTGATCTGTGGAAATGTTTGTAAACGACTAGTATTCACGTTCGGTAAACCAGGGTTGTGTTCAATGGTATACTATACATCTCAAATTTGAACATTTTATGACCTACTTCATTGTATCTCAAAACAACTTATCGTCTGATTGTGACGCCCGGTTAAATCGCTGAACCAAAGAAATCTGTAAAACAATAAACCGATGAAGACAGCTAGGATTAGATGAAACATTTGTTTTTGTTGTATTTTATTTTTAGAATAAGAGTGGAACCGTTGTGAACGTCATTTAAGTTCGTATATTGTTAAACCGACCATCAAAATGTCGATGCTTCTTTGTTTACGCGGCAACGTAAAAGTATTCCGGTTCCAGGGTTTTATCAAAAACTAAAAGTCTTTAAAAAATTGACGTTGTCCAATTAATATGCTTTAAATATATATATGATAATAAAATTGGAATTAAAGACATATGATGTAGAGTTTTGATCCCTTTTTCATTTTCATAATGCGATGTAGAGCTTTGATCCTCCTTTCTGGACACATAATGTAGACGTTAGACCCCTTGTTCAATTATACATTTTTTTCAAATACATTAAAAGACCCATGTTTTTTTATTCTTAATGAAAGCCAAGAGCTTTTATGTAGACCAAGTTTTATTTTTACCCCTTTAAACTTATGTTTGAAGGTACAGTTCTAACCACCAAATATTAGGCTGCAATGTACATTTGTGTCTATGTTTTTAAGTTTACATGGTACATACATTGCCATTTCAGGTCAAATACCCCGGTGGGGGGGGGGGGGTAGCTTTATACTTACATTGATGAGTACATGTAAGTAAAGTACCCTTGTTATGATATAAACCAGGTTTTGGACTACCAAGTGATAGTTTTGTCACAGTACCTTCCTGCAACTTCTGTTATATGTTGACTGTCATTTCTTTTAAATGCTGTTCCTATTCGATATGCGATACCGAGTGTAGATCAAGTATTAATAGTGTATATACCGATTGAGCACCATTAATTTTATAAAATGCAAAGCGAGTGATTTTGTAAAAGGATAAAGCCAAATATACAGGATGTGCCAAATTATTTTTAACAAATCTGTTAATATCGTTTAAGATAATTTTAGAAAGGGGAACAATTGATTTGCTGTATAAAAATTGTTTTGGATTCATCTTATTCAAAAGTTTAAATTATTATGTTAAGTTATTTTCAAAAAGATGTACTTGTATATTCAAACTTGATTTAGTTTATGATGTCTGTTGCTCGCAATGTAATTCACTTTTAGTAATAACTTGTCTTTTAACCATATTCCAACAGTGAATATGCCTTCTTCTTGAATCATAAAATGAATTAATAAACACACTTCATGTATACATCATTAAAGACATGCTTACAAACGCCAAAACAAAACCTGCCTTTACATGTACCGAAACTTAAAAAAATGTATTAATATTTAATACTATTCGAAAATATGACGTGTAGTAGCAGGAAATTCTATGCCTGTCCCACAATTCATAGCAATTAAACGCTTACTAATCAAACTATCAGTTGAAGCAACTGGCCAATCAACGCTCTCAAATGAGGCTTTTCGAACATTGCTATTTAACGGAACCTATCGGAAGAGCTGGGTCCGTTCTATAGACTATGAACAGACATAGTAAAAATAATCGGTAAGTTCATTTTTTCTGGTTACATTCTCTGCTTTCTGGACCACTGTTATAAGATATTGCAAATATCATAGCTGCATTATTGTATGCTGTGTCGCTGACCGTAATATGTCGCACCGTATTTGTGCCCTATAATTATTACATGCATTTGCATTACTCCTTGTGAGCATACTTTATACAGTAAGTTGGCAATTTCAATTCTTGTTGCGTTTTATGCTTTCATGGGATCCCTTTATCAAATATCACTGTATAGCAAATTCTGCGGTGGAAACACGTTCCTATAACCCGTTTGTCAGTAACCAGTTGAATGTTCGGGTCAATAGGAACTGAACAGCTAACACGCCACCTTTGACTACATGTATCGTGTTGAAATTGATTTAACTACCAATTTCAATAATTATGAAATGATTTCCAATTACTGTCAAATTTAGTAATACAGACTTGGTCAGTGTTATCCTTAATTTTATTTTCTAATTCAAGTCAAAATGTCAAGGATATTGTTTTGATGCTTTTTGAAACAAAAAAAAACAACATATCAGCTAAAACAAAAATAAAAACGTCAGGTGGCAGGTTAGCTGTTCCGTTCAGTATGGAATATTCAGTAAAGAGCTTTGTAGATGTAAAACGTGTATGACTATATTTCTGGAAATTAATCTGTTACCAAATGTCATCTTTATATCATTAATGAGAACACGTTTTCCTTATTTCCATCATATCATAGTGTTATGTATATTAGTAATATTAACTGACCATATTTTTTTGTTTTCTTGATAAAACTTTGGTAACTGTGTCTTGTTTCATTTTCTTTTTATTTGTCAACATCAGTTTGAATGGCCTTGTCATATAAAATTGTAAAAGTAGTGTCTCATAACTTGACCTGAACTATGGTTTCATATGTACTTCTGCGTTTTCTCATTAAACGTACCAGGCTCTTTAATGCTATTTAAACGCTACACTAGCAGTTTAATTTCCTCTGCATAAAATCACTTTTTGATAACTTTGTCATTTTTTCTCTCTCTCGTCCTACACGCATGTGGTTTTATGTCAGTTAAAGGTCTTCTGATATCCTGTGTTGACAGCGAATAAAGCGAGGCGGCCAAGATTGCAAAATCAAAATACAACTTAAATTAAATGCTGAAAAGACATAAATAAATCAGGTTAAAGCTATTACGCATATTGAATGTATTATACGAGAATTAATGATATAGAATATATATTTAAATTTTGTATATATATATATATATATTTACATATCACATCACTAGCACTTATATAAAATGGTAACGTTCACTTAATTTTTTTTAATGAATATAGATAAATTGGTTACCCCAGTGGACAGACTAGTTTTCCCAAACAAGTCGATTTGTTTACATGTTTAAATGTTAACTTAATATACCTTTATTTTTATGACAATGCTGTTGAATAATTTGACTTAATATGATCCTACTTCAGAAAGACATTAGAAAGAGAAGGAAGATGAAAGTAAGAATAACTTCATTAAACACTGCTAAAATCCTTAAACCAATTACTCGGTAACTTAAAAGTGTACAATCATGGGACTACGCAGTCTTTCATTGGTCAATAAAAAAGCATTGGGAAATATGACTCTGGTGGGAGAAATATTTATAACCGTGTCATTGTCCGTCGTCGTTTGTATCTTGTTGAATAAGAAATACCTTAAATTTGGAAATAATCATATTATTCAAATTTTGTAGTTTTAATTCTGGGATGCTAATATGTTTTTATATCTGCAGAGTGAGTTTCGAATATCCCTTCCTTGTGACGTCATATGACATGTACGTGATTAATACTCTGAACCTTCGCCCGAAATGTATTTCCTTTTATCCTTCCTTCCTTCCTTCCTTCCTTCCTTCCTTCCTTCCTTCCTTCCTTCCTTCCTTCCTTCCTTCCTTCCTTCCTTCATTCCTTCCTTCCTCCCGTCCTTCATTCCTTTCTTCTTCCTTCCTTCTCTCATTCCTTCCTTCCTTATTTCATTCATTCATTCATTCATTCGTTCATTCATTCATTCATTCATTCATTCATTCATTCATTCATTCATTCATTCATTCATTCATTCATTCATTCATTCATTCATTCATCCATCCATCTAATAATTTATTAATTAATTCATTCGTTCATTCATTCATTCATTCAATCATTCATTCATTCATTCATTCATTCATTCATTCATTCATTCATTCATTCATTCATTCATTCATTCATTCATTCGAATACGTTGTATTAATGTAATATAAGCATAACCAAAGATATAAACACCGTAGCATTGAATAAAAGTAATACATACTTATACACAGCAGCAGCAAATCAAATTGATTACATTATAGCATCGACTACAGGTTGTACACACTGTAGGCGTGGATCTAGGTTGTATACACTGTAGGTGTGAATCAAGGTTGTATACACTTTAGCTGTGAAACTAGGTTGTATACACTGTAGGTGTGAATCTAGGTTGTATACACTGTAGGTGTGAATCTAGGTTGTATACACTATAGCAGCGACTCTAGGTTGTATACACTGTAGGTGTGAATCTAGGTTGTATACACTGTAGGTGTGAATCTAGGTTGTATACACTATAGCAGCGACTCTAGGTTGTATACACTGTAGATGTGAATCTAGGTTGTATACACTGTAGGTGTGAATCTAGGTTGTATACACTATAGCAGCGACTCTAGGTTGTATACACTGTAGGTGTGAATCAAGGTTGTATACACTGTATAAGTGAATCTAGGTTGTATACACTGTAGTTATGAATCTAGGTTGTTTACACTGTAGCTGTGATGCTAGGTTGTATACACTGTAGCTGTGAATCTAGGTTGTATACACTGTAGGTGTGAATCTAGGTTGTTTACACTGTAGGTGTGAATCTAGGTTGTACACACCGTATTAGTGAATAAAGGCTGTATATACTGTGGCTGTGAAACTAGGTTGTACACACCGTACTAGTGAATAAAGGCTGTATATACTGTGGCTGTGAAACTAAGTTGTACACACCGTATCAGTGAATAAAGGTTGTTTACACTGTGGCTGTAAATCTATGTTGTATATACCTTAGCTGTGAATCTAGTTTGTACACATCGCACAAGTGAATAAAGGTTGTATACACTGTGGCTATGAATCTAAGTTGTACACACCGCACCAGTGAATCAAGGTTGTATACACTGTGGCTGTGAATGTAGGTTGTACACACCGCAACAGTGAATCAAGGTTGTATACACTGTGGCTGTGAATATAGGTTGTACACACCGCACCGGTGAATAAAGGTTGTATGCACCGTAGCTTTTGATCTAAGTTGTACAGCGGCTGTGAGTTAAGGTTGTATATGCGGTGGCAGTGAATTAAGATTGTATACACAGAAGCTGAGATTCTAGGTTGTATACACCATTTACAATGTATCCAGTGTTCCAGAGGTGGCTGTGGTTTAATATATTCAAAAACACATAACTGGGGAACAATTCTTCTTTAATAATGAACTTTACTATTCAGAGGATTTTATAGAAATGATTCAAAACTACAAATACACACATACACCCCAGAGATCATAGATTAACATGGTATCACCGATTCTAATAATTAAGTACTAAATTAAAAGAATTATAATTGGCAGGTGGCAGTGATTACTGGTATATAAACACACGTTCTGGAACATAGTACATTATGGTACAGGTCAAGCTCTGATTAGTGTCAACTGGCCTTCTTAAAATATATTCTTTTAACACTATACTAGTGTAGTTTAACGTGAAATACTGATGAGACATAAAACCCATTGCCGTTGTATAGCTTTATGTCAGTGCTTTTAGAATTTAATAATGTTTCATTGTTTTTTCATTTTTTTACATTTGTTGTCTGTTTACTGTGACGTTTTTACATTTACATTTGTTGTCAGTTTGCTGCGACGTTTTTACATTTACATTTGTTGTCAGTTTGCTGCGACGTTTTGACATTTACATTTTTGTCAGTTTGCTGTGACGTTTTTACATTTACATTTGTTGTTAGTTTACTGTGACGTTTTTTCCTGTCTGTATGCCGTTTAGGAACTTCATTATTTCGTAAAGTTTTTGTATAGCCTGTCTGTAAATATTATATTGTTAATTAAAATAAATCTTATACCTTTCTGTGACTTTCTTTATCATGCTGGTACTTTAGCAAAACGTTTGGTCTGTATAGATATTAACGTAAGGGTAGTTTGTAGAACGGACATTGCTCTCCCGATTGGGTCCGTTAAATAACAATGTTGGGAAAGCCACATTTGAGCACTTTGATTGGTAAGTTGCTTCAACTGAAAGTTTGAATGACGTCACAGTTTAATAAGCGTCCTATTGCTATTTATTGTGGGACAGGTATAGAACTCCCTGCCTTTTGATTGCAGCTTTATAGACTTGATTCGGGAGACATCAAGTTCTGGGATATACTTACGTAAGGGAATATTACTTTTATTTTGAAATGTTATTCCTTAAGCTTTTCTAATAATTTTTTTTCAGTTCTCTGGCTTACTTGATGATTCTGTCTTTGAAACAAATAAAGTACGGTACCAATTTTAAAGGCACACGTAACAATTCTAGTCTTTAGAGCGGACCCAGCTCTCCTGATTTGGTCTGTTAAATAGCAATGTTGGGAAAACCACATTTAAGCCCGTTGATTAGTCAGTTGCATCAACTGAACGTTTGCATGACGTCACAGTTTATTCATGTGATAAATATGACATTTGATATGATATGTTTACATAGTCGGTGACCTTCAGAAATGGAATGTGTTTCCGTTTAAGGTTAAATAACAGTCGCTGTCTTGCCAAATATTATCACTTCTTGTTTAAAACAACTAAATGAATATCTATCTTAAGTTTACGAACATCAAATGATTCCTTTAAAACAAAAAAATCCTGATACCTGTTGATTGTTATTTTCGTACAGTCGCGTTATTTACGAACTTTAATCATTTGATTGATTAATATGCTTCGAAACTGCAACTGTATAGCATTACAAGCTTTAAATGGAAAACGTTTACTATATACAGATTCAATATTGTTTATTCTCGAAGCATGGCAAACGGGTTTAGAATTCCAAAACTAATTAAGAAAACCAGAAATAATTGTATCCTCGTTTCGCCAAATACTGGCGGAGTCGATTATGTATTGATGGAGCTAATCAAGCAGGCCTAAATCTTTCACTCAAGTCAATTCCAGTTTGAAAATAATTTGTAAAGTTCTACTGAAGTGGCATATTTTAATCTGGAGTTCGCTGAAAAGCGTTTCAGTCGCGGTATGCCTCCTATTCTACTGCCACTTTATTCCATGTTGTTTGTGTAATGGTTCTGGGATTGATTTCTTTTGAAACTTGCGCTGCTTGGTACGTTCATGCCAATCATTGTTTGTTGCGTGCCATTCCGTTTTGAAACAGATATTACTTATTTTGTCATCGATTCAATTCAGACAATTTCTCACGTTGCATAATTAAGTTTGACTTCAGTGTACCGTTCAGACTTTTGTTCTTTTCTTTGAGTACGCACACGCGACCCAAAAAGATAATTTATAATCGTATAACAATTATAGTGATCTATAATGTAGGCAAAACACACACATTGGAAACAGGAAGTGCTTCCACGGGGTACTCGTATAATGGCGGTGATAAATAGTCCCTGTTTTTTTTAATTTAAAAATACATTTACCTTAATATGTTAATACTTATTTTGTGATTTGAGTGGTATTGCTGATGAAGTTAGAAAAAATTGAAGTATTGTCACATTTGTATTGTAAATTTTTGGGGGAAAATGTTTGGATACTGAGGTATGAATACATAATTTTTCAAAAATCTATTTTCACGTAGCCAACAGAATACACATTCAATAGAAAAAAACCCATCCTAGATGAAACATGGCCCCTTCTTTTCTAATAATATTTTAGAACAGCAGATGTCAGAGAACAAAAAAAATGTAAGTTTCCCTTCTTTGATTTAGGTACAAAAATTTAATGCTGATTTATTCAACACAGAAAAAAATCAAAAAAATCAATGGTTGGGTGATCTGTATCAATCATGAACTCAATTATCATCGAATGTCGTTTTTAATGTAATTATCTCAATCACGAATACATTCCATACCATTACAACCGAACGAAACACGTTTGGTTTTATTTAAAATTAACCGTTTTTGTAAAATTCAGGGATTTTTTTTTTTTTTCAATTTTGAAATGAAAAATGTTAATCAAATAATGTGATAAAATGTATTTTTATTTGATGTTCCACTAGAAAGGGTATCAAAGATTAGATTACTATCTGAGATTTCAGAATATTTGTGAAAACTTTTTTTCTTAACACTGGAACATATATTGTTATATATAAAAATTGCATACATATGTCGCTTTGGCCGAAATGATTTATCATTTATAAATCCCAAACAGTTATATTCCGACTTAAAACTACCTTTTCCATGACATGTAAATTATATGTGTGCATCCATGTATTTTTTTGAATTAAAGAATATATGTACACAATTTTTTGTGTAATTCTTCTAAAACCTACATTTTACGACTCTAGTCTTAGACGGGTATTTTGTTGGTGACCTAACAACAAAGATAGGTATGAAAACTTCTGATTGCCAAAATATACATTTATCTTTATTACTGGGACAATTCTATACAAAGGGAAAAAAATGACAAATAACTGAAGAAATCGTTCATGGTAATGTTTCCGATAGGATAGTAACGTATATCAATATGATCTACCATTTATGGTTTTTATGTATATAAAATATGTATATATTGGTAATATATCACTTAACATGAGAATGGAAAAAAAATACTTTCTTGTATCTTGCGATACAAAAACGCGTTAACCTTTATAAAAAAAATCAGATATTTAACTGTACACACAGTACATGTTTAATCTTATTAAGGAATTTTGGCGAACTGTGTGTAACTGCTAATGGAGAACTGTTGGTTCACATTTCCTCAGTATTGGAACAAGCAGCGAAGTGTAAACATTGTACTGCGATAACCTGGGAAGCTAATAAATCACGGAATTTTGTCGATCACCGGGTCAGACAGATCTTTACAAAACTTCATTAATATTTGTACATACTCTGTCAAGGCCCGCAGACTGAAAGGCCATCCTTGTTTCCTCAGCTAAATTAGACGTGCAAATGAATGGGAAATAAAACAGGCACATTTCTATTTCTATCAGAGAGATTACAGATCCGTAGAATCCACATGGAATGGACAAATTTTACCTAAGGGATTGCAAAATAAGTCATCTTGGATAAGTTTTAAAATTAAAAAAATCTTTTAAATCCTATTACAATTTGATTGGCTATTAAATTGAAAACAACGGACTCGGTAAGCATAAATCATTAATTTTCGCGGGAGCATAATTTTCGTTAAATTTCATGTGGAGTGAGGGCGGGGGTGGAGGGGGGAAGGGGGAAGGGGCTCAACAACGATATAAGATCCCAACGAAATAGTCGTGTGGGTAAAACTGTGCTACATCCGTACTGCATAGAATGTACGTTACCTAAAGCGTAGTCCAACCTTTCTCAGCTAGAACTATATATTGTCCGATAGTTTCTATATTTAGTGTGTGCATATGGCCATAAGATCTATTGAAAATTAAGTTCAAATTTTAAATCTTTAATTTAGTGTACTGATTAACTACAATATAAAATACGGCAACTATATTAATATTCTATCCGTTTCAATACATAATATATGCGTGTCAATATCAGAGGTCGTGTGTTTACTCGCGTGTATTTATTTTTCATCACAGTGGCTAAAATTACAATATAGTTGACACCACAGTTTACGTCAGCTTGACGTATTTTTCACGCATTGTTTCAGGTAGTTATTTCTAAAAGAGAAAATATGTGTGCGAATAAATACGAAACGATTTTTTGGTATTTAATAAAAAGTAGACTATTAGGTTATTGTGTTTTTATTTCTTTGTGTCGACGAGGAATAAATATTTCTAACTTGTGAATTTACTTTGGTCTCGACCTTCTTAAATAGTTACACCTTAAACTTGTGACACGTCCTCTCCAATTGTTGTTTTCTAACACAAAGCGCCGACCAAATGACACCCCTCCCCAAGATTTCCCCATGTTGCAAGGAGCATTTATAACTGCAAGTGTAAGTGAAGGCAGTGACTTAATACTGGTACAAGTCAGTAATTAAGACGCGTTATGTAACAGAAATACTTGAATTCAAAGACAGCACTAAAACAATATTTTTTTCTAAAACTCGTTTTCAACGAAATAAGGTTTCCAGGAATATGTCCTTGACCAAAAAAAAAAGACAACGAAAATTAATGATTTCACAGTATTCTATTTTCGAACACTGCTGAACGAACGTCATGATTTAAAGGCATCTAAAATAATTACAACACTGAGTTGTAAACATAGAATAATTACAACACTGAGTTGTAAACAAAAAGAATTACATCACTGAGTTGTAAACATAGAATAATTACAACACTGAGTTGTAAACTTAGAATAATTACATCACTGAGTTGTAAGCATAATATAAGTACATCACTGAGTTGTAAACAAAAATGAATTACATCACTTACTTGTAAACACTGAGTTGTAAATATAAAATAATTACAACACTCAAGATGTCAACATAGAATAATTACATCACTGAGTTGTAAACATCGAATAATTACATCACTGAGTTGTAAACATAGAATAATTACATCACTGAGTTTTAAACAAAAATGAATTACATCACTAATTTGTAAACATAGAATAATTACAACACTGAGTTGTAAATATAAAATAATTATAACACTGAGATGTCAACATAGAATAATTACATCACTGAGTTGTAAACATCGAATTATTACAACACTGAGTTGTAAACATGGAATAGTTACAATGTTGAGTTGTAAACAACAAATTAATTACATCACTGAAATGTAAGCATAGAATAATTACATCACTGAGTTGTAAACATGGAATAACTACATCACTGAGTTGTAAACATAAAATAATTACATCACTGAGATGTAAACATAGAATAATTACATCACTGAGTTGTAAACATGGAATAGTTACATCACTGAGTTGTAAACATAGAATAATTACATCACTGAGATGTAAACATAGAATAATTACATCACTGGGTTGTAAACATGGAATAGTTGCATCACTGAGATGTAAACATAGAGTAATTACATCACTGAGTTGTAAGCATAAAATAATTACATCACTGAGTTTTAAACAAAAATGAATTGAATCACTTACTTGTAAACATAGAATAATTACAACACTGAGTTGTAAATATAAAATAATTACAACACTCAAGATGTCAACATCGAATAATTACATCACTGAGTTGTAAACATTGAATAATTACACAACTGAATTGTAAACATAGAATAATTACATCACTGAGTTGTAAACAGGAAATGATTACATCACTGAGATGTAAACATAGAATAACTACATCACTGAGTTATAAACATAAAATAATTACAACACTGAGTTTTAAACAAAAATGAATTACATCACTAATTTGTAAACATAGAATAATTAACAACACTGAGTTGTAAACATAGAATAATTACATCACTGAGTTGTAAACAGAGAATATTACATCACTGAGTTGTAAACATAGAATAATTACATCACTGAGTTGTAAACATAGAATAATTACATCACTGAGTTGTAAACATAGAATAATTACATCACTGAGTTGTAAACAAGAAATGATTACATCACTGAGTTGTAAACATAGAATAACTACATCACTGAGTTGTAAACATAGAATAATTACATCACTGAGTTGTAAACATAGAATAACTACATCACTGAGTTATAAACATAGAATAATTACAACACTGAGTTTTAAACAAAAATTAATTACATCACTGAGTTGTAAACAAGAAATGATTACATCACTGAGTTGTAAATATAGAATAATAACAACACTGAGATGTAAACATAGAATACTTACAATATTGAGTTGTAAACAACAAATTAGTTACATCACTGAGATGTAAACATAGAATAATAACATCACTGAGTTGAAAATATAGAATAATAACAACACTGAGATGTAAACATAGAATAATTACATCACTGAGTTGTAAACATAGAATAATAACAACACTGAGATGTAAACATAGAATAATTACATCACTGAGTTTTAAACATAGACTAATAACATCACTGAGTTGTAAACATAGAATAATAACATCACTGAGTTGTAAACAAGAAATGATTACATCACTGAGTTGTAAACATAGAATAATTACATCACTGAGTTGTAAACATAGAATAATTACAACACTGAGATGTAAACATAGAATAACTACATCACTGAGTTATAAACATAGAATAATTACAACACTGAGTTGTAAACATAGAATAATTACATCACTGAGTTGTAAACAACAAATGATTAAAACACTGAGTTGTAAACATAGAATAACTACATCACTGAGTTATAAACATAGAATAATAACAACACTGAGATGTAAACATAGAATAATTACATCACTGAGTTGTAAATATGGAATAATTACATCACTGAGTTATAAACATGGAATAATTACATCACTGAGTTGTAAACAACAAATGATTAAAACACTGAGTTGTAAACATAGAATAACTACATCACTGAGTTATCAACATAGAATAATAACAACACTGAGATGTAAACATAGAATAATTACATCACTGAGTTGTAAACATAGAATAATTACATCACTGAGTTGTAAACAACAAATGATTAAAACACTGAGTTGTAAACATAGAATAACTACATCACTGAGTTATAAACATAGAATAATGACAACACTGAGATGTAAACATAGAATAATTTCGACACTGAGATGTAAACATGGAATAGTTACATCACTGAGTTGTAAACATAGAATAATTACAACACTGAGTTATATACATAGAATAATTACATCACTGAGTTGTAAACATAGAATAATTACATCACTGAGATGTAAACATAGAATAATTACATCACTGAGTTATATACATAGAATAATTACATCA
Organism: Panopea generosa; assembly: GCA_029582155.1. Taxonomy (NCBI): domain Eukaryota; kingdom Metazoa; phylum Mollusca; class Bivalvia; order Adapedonta; family Hiatellidae; genus Panopea; species Panopea generosa. Next base: position 43,909,936 of record CM055897.1, read on the forward strand.
CTGAGTTGTAAACATAGAATAATTACATCACTGAGTTATATACATAGAATAATTACATCACTGAGTTATATACATAGAATAATTACATCACTGAGTTTTAAACAAAAAATAATTACAACACTGAGTTTTAAACAAAAAATAATTACAACACTGAGTTTTAAACAAAAAATATTTACATCACTGAGTTGTAAACATAAAATATAAACAGTTGTGTATTCTTTAGTTAACATGCGGTAAAATTGTTACACATGCACACGTCCCAATTTAGCGATGTTCATAGACTAAGCTCTTGTTGCTATTCTTGTTTGAAGGGGAACATGCGATCACTGTTCTCTATCCTGTTTCCTTTTATAGTTGTTTATGTTATAATGTTGTTTGTTCGTCTTCCATTTTGCTGCAATGCAGGATTTCAGATGTGTTGCTATTTGCCCGCTTTTATGATTTATATGGATTAAACTGATTAATATCATATTGCTTTGAACTGCCCCCAATAAACTTTGCATATTTGGGTTCGTTTTAATAATAAACATGCGACAATATGGAATATTCATGGTTTTATATTTGTTGTTTTTCTGTTTTGAATATATATATATATCTTCTCATGCCTAGTGGTAAAGGCTTCCGCCCTAGAAGCGGGAAGTCGAAGGTTCGAATTCCGGTGGAAGCACTTGGTTTTATTCTGATGCGACCATTTTCTTACCCAGCAGCTAGTTTAAGTGAGGGATACCGAATGTTTAACAGCCTGACTTCTGGCAAATTAAACTTTCGGGAAGTAACCCAGTACGACATTAAAGTATCTCATAAGCCCATTGCGGCTTGTTCTTTCAATAGGGATGGTTCTGTAACAAATACATACTTTACTTACTTTACTCAAGGAATTAGAGATATTTGCTTGCTTTACTTTACTTTATATGTTATCGTTTTTATTGTAACCCTGCACTGATGACATACATCTCTTTAGTCTGGTTTATGTTCTGCCTGCAGTGGTACATGTTGATGCTTTTCGCTCTGACGAGGGTTTTCTGCTTCTTTCGTTCTGATTTGAAGACATTTATTAGCCTGTAGTCTCCTGATTGGGTCCGTTAAATAGCAATGTTGGGAAAGTTGAGCATACTGATTGGTCAATTGCTTCAAGTGAAATTTGTATAACATCACCGTTTAGTAAGCGTTCACTTGCTATGAATTGTGGGACAGGCATAGAATACCCTGCTTTTTCATTGGTGGTTTATAGACCTGATTCGGGAGATTTCAGGTTCTGGAATAGACTCCGACGTTTAATGTATTCGTTATTGCTGTTGGCATTCTGTCTGTGAAGAGATTAGTTTTTCATGATGACGATGATTAGTATAAAAGATATATGTATATATATATATCGTATATATATATATCAAATTGCAGTTCAGACTATTCAATGTTCCTTACATAGTTCATGCAATGATTTTAATATTCAAGAACACTGATATATTTTATAATTGGATGGAATCAATGATGTATGTTACTGTAACAGCTTAGTTAATTACTCCAGATGAAAATCCTCTTTGAAAGATAATCGAATAGTCGATCCACAATATTGCCTAATACCATTCAAAATGCAATTATAACAGTAGAGGTCTGATATCATTTTAACTTCGTTAATTATATGTTTGTTGACGACTATCTAATATTCCGAGTTTGAACGTAACATTGAGTAGGATTTTATGAAACTAAATATCTTAATGGACTATGCTTAATTATGAACAATTTGAGCTTTTATACCTTTTGACTGGAAAACAAGCATATTCCTCCTACATGTGACCGGCTAGGTAACGCATGTTGACGTACATTGCATATTACATTGCGATGAAACGTTGGATTGGGATTGAAATCTCAATTTTTTCTTCGGGTTATGAAAAACATTAGAGCAGTTTAATGTTTATGAAGCCTGTATTTATATATCGCAGGTGTGGAATGTGAAACTAAACAATACTACAATAATCAAAATCATAAACATTAAACTCGCAACATGCGATGAAAGAAATCCACAAGCATTTCACAGGTGACCCATCTGTACTGACTATCGCGTATCGCTAGCAATGAGCGCTATTAGAGTAGTACAAGAGAACTGTGATACAAAGTATCACAGCGGGCCTAAAACCACTCTTTAAGAGATATAACGATTCGCACAGTTATTTACTTAATTATCCTCACACACACACACACACACACACACACACACACACCTTTTCATCCATACAGAAGTATACTAAGAAGAAATTTAGAACAAAGATGAAATGCTGATAAATTGTTGAAATAAAGTATTTACAACATGTAAAACTAATCCGGAAATAAATTATTAGGAAATACTGAAGAATCGAAGGTTTTAAAAATCGCCTAAGGGGTACGAACTGGTTAGTGTACGAATAAAATAATTAGACTGCGTCTAAAATTTTACATACAAAAAGATACGAAACTACCTTCGTAATAAGTATTAAAGCAGTCTAGCAAAAAAATAGACTGTGTCTGATCTTATTTTATTTCAGTCTTCAATATCATGTATTTTCAGTATAAAATGTGAACCAATGTAAAGCAGTCTGCCAAATCCCCCAGAGGAATTTTTTAACCCAGTATTAGGCCTTTAGGCGGCCCGCAATAAAAATAGGATTCTTTTACACCTTTGTAGTGACCTAACTCATTCACTGAACCTATATAGATGTTTCATTTTTTAATGAAAGGTGAACCATATTTTTGGCTTCGGATACACTTAACGATCAAAACCATTGTTTCCGAGATATTGCGGTTTCTACCGTTACCATTACAACATAACGGCAACAGACGCAGACGCATGACGTAGTAGCGACTTCCGCTGTTCCATTTATCGACTTAAACATACGAATAAAGTTATTAATTTGCCGGTGCTTTACAATTAATAAATATACATATTGCTTTGATAATTTCAGATGTTGGTCTAGTTTCTCAGACAATAAAATCGCACAGATTTTTCAAAATATAACATATTTACATAGAACGTTATAAGCATCTGTAAATGTTGACCTACTTCCTCAGCCAATCAAATCGCCCCAGAAACGAGAAAGTAGATCAGCATCTAAGTAGGTTGGAAGATCTCATATTACTTCTAACCTTTACTATAAGAAATAAACTTCATTTGTTGAACACTTATGAAATAGACACAGAGACCAGTCTATATGGACCCCTTTGGTGCTCACTTACGTTGCATGTGGCATATAATTACAGGCTTATATAAGTTCATATCTCATCTTTCAACAAATGAAGTTCACTCCTTTAATACACATTCCATTGCAAAAATAATTAAAATTATACTTGAAACAATTGATATGCGATGAAAGGCTCCACATTCATTTCTCGATTGACCCATCTGTACTGACTGCTGTTTAGCATTTAGTGCTGTTAGTGCAATGTTCAAAAATGTAATACAATTTATAAAGGTGAAGCTGAACAACGCGAAGCATAATGAAAGCAAAACAAAAAGAAACAGTTTATCGTTAGTATTGGGTTTTGTTAGAATAATATTTGTTTTGTTTATCAATATATGTTGTATATTATATACACATATATTCATTGCGTATAAACATCATTAGCATAGTTTGGTGGGTTTGCTTAGTTTGTTTCCGTTTTGTAATGGCAAAATAAATAAATGACTGATCGGCTGGTTGGGTGTGGGGATGGACATTGGATTATGAAGTTTTTGATGTGACATGTTTATTCAATGTAATTGTAGTTACAACATTCACAAATAATTATCTCCATATATAACTATATTTATATATACATGAACTTCGTTCTCTGTTGGAAACTAATGTACCATTATTTACCGCATAATTTCTTCACAATTGGCCTGTTGTATATCGCCAGAATGGACATACTTGTAAGCAACGCGGAATTCAGCGGTGCTTCTAATTCGGTTAACCCGAGGAATGATTTATATTTATGATTCTTAACTGCTCGGTAACAATACAATACTCCATGTTGTGTGCCTCATGTTTCGTTTCATGACACAAACATCTATGACGGATAAGACAGCCGTATTCATCATGTTCTCTTTATCAGATTAGGGTCCATTAAATAGTTTTATGCCATACAGGGCTAAAAGACGATCAGTAAACCTAACGTCCATCTCCGCAAGAAACTGATAACTTTCTCACTTGAAACAGTGGTGAGATATGAACGACAATGAGACGCAATGTCGTATACCGATCATCATGGAGACTGTGACGTTGAGGGGATTCGACCTGACGACCCTTCAATATGGAGTAAAAAGTAAGTTCTTACGGTTTGTATAAAAATACAGCGATTTGAAATAGGTAATGCTGTTATATATATGTAAACTGCATTTATATTTTTTATTCAACGCTGACACTAACAAATTTGGAGAATTATTGATAAATCGCGTATTGGTATTTTGTGTATTCCAAATGTTTTATTTCCATCTCTGAACGTTGACTTCTTCCAGATATTTCGACTTGTCATGGAAAACTGTTAAAAGAGTATTAATTTTGGTTATCGGTTTGGGAAATTACAACGATTTATAATGTTAACCAGCCCCTAATTGTTAATGATCTTAATTGGATCACTGAAATAGTTGGCTGAAATGAGTTGGTGTGGCCAGAGGCCAGTGCCGAGCTGGTAACATTGTCTGCATATATACAACATTTATATCTACAAGACCACTCTAAATCTTGTTTTTTCTTTGGTGATACGGAGATGTCTGTGGAAAGATTCATGGGTCAGATATAGGAGGTAATCCCAACACTGATACTGTGACTGTGCTTCATATGTACATAGTTTGTTGTTGGTTATGTGTGGTTCGGTAATGTAGAACGTGTTTGGTTTTGTGATTTAAACCATTAACTATTTATTGATGTTGCCGCGTTTGTAAGAGGTTGGTCGAGCGCGGTTAGTTTATTAACTCTTGCATTGTGATATTATGTCTGAGGAAAGAGTGAGATTTAATGTACACGTAAACTAAGCTTAAGTTCCCCAGTGGGGTTTTGTTGTTTTGTGAGTATAGGTGTAAGCCCACAATTTATATGAGTTCTTTATTCTATAGTAAATTACATTTTTGTGCATGCTTGCCATTCATAAAGAGACCCGAATGGAAGAACCAAAACTTGCATTTTACTGTTTGTAAACCTCTGTACTATCGAAATATGACAAAATGAGAAAAGTAGGGGTCATGGATCATTCAATATATTTTTGTTCCATGTGTACACTGTTGACAAAGTGAATGTAGACCGAAATCATTAAATTAATCAAAATTAATACCCTAATTTCCAAGAACCATTTATTTCTAAAGTTACAATTCAAACATGACAATGCCTTCAAATGTTTAAAATACATCAATAATGCCATTCAAATAAAACAAATGAGCAGAAAATAAGGATTATGCATTTTTTAACAAGAAGAAACAAGGTGTATTAATATCCGCCATTATGCAGCTACCTAACGGAGGCGTTGCCAGTTTCAAATGGTGGTACTATGCTTATACGAAGACGTTACACTCTATTGTTCTGTATGCCTGTTTCCAATGGTGGTACTATGCTTATACAAAGACGTTACACTCTATTGTTCTGTATGCCTGTTTCCAATGGTGGTGCTATGCTTATACGAAGACGTTACACTCTATTGTTCTGTATGCCTGTTTCCAATGGTGGTACTATGCTTATACGAAGAAGTTACTCTCTATTGTTCTGTATGCCTGTTTCCAATGGTGGTACTATGCTTATACGAAGACGTTATTCTCTGTTGTTCTGTATGTCTGCAACTATCTATTATCTTATACGAAGACGTTACTCTCTATCTGCAACTATCTATTATCTTATACGAAGACGTTACTCTCTATTGCTTTGTATGCCTGTTTCCAATGGTGGTACTATGCTTATACGAAGACGTTACTCTCTATTGTTCTGTATTCCTGTTTCCAATGGTGGTACTATGCTTATACGAAGAAGTTACTCTCTGTTGTTCTGTATGCCTGTTTCCAATGGTGGTACTATGCTTAAACGAAGACGTTACTCTCTGTTGCTCTGTATACCTGTTTCCAATGGTGGTACTATGCTTATACGAAGACGTTACTCTCTGCTGTTCTGTATACCTGTTTCCAATGGTGGTACTATGCTTATACGAAGACGTTACTCTCTGTTGTTCTGTATGCCTGTTTCCAATGGTGGTACTATGCTTATACGAAGACGTTACTGTCTGTTGTTCTTTATGCCTGTTTCCAATTTTGGTACTATGTTTATACGAAGACGTTACTCTCTGTTGCTCTGTATGCCTGTTTCCAATGGTGGTACTATGCTTATACGAAGACGTTACTCTCTATTGCTCTGTATGCCTGTTTCCAATGGTGGTACTATGCTTATACGAAGACGTTACTCTCTATTGTTCTGTATGCCTGTTTCCAATGGTGGACCTATGCTTATACGAAGACGTAACTGTCTGTTGTTCTGTATGCCTGTTTTCAATGGTGGTACTATGCTTGTACGAAGACGTTACTCTCTGTTGTTCTGTATGTCTGTTTCCAATGGTGGTACTATGCTTATACGAAGACGTTACCCTCTGTTGTTCTGTATGCCTGTTTTCAATGGTGGTACTATGCTTGTACGAAGACGTTACTCTCTGTTGTTCTGTATGTCTGTTTCCAATGGTGGTACTATGCTTATACGAAGACGTTACTCTCTGTTGTTCTGTATGTCTGTTTCCAATGGTGGTACTATGCTTATACGACGACGTTACTCTCTATTGCTCTGTATGCCTGTTTCAAATGGTGGTACTATGCTTATACGAAGACGTTACCCTCTGTTGTTCTGTATGTCTGTTTCCAATGGTGGTACTATGCTTATACGAAGACGTTACTCTCTGTTGTTCTGTATACCTGTTTCCAATGGTGGAACTATGCTTATATGAAGACGTTACTCTCTGTTGTTCTGTATGTCTGCAACTATCTATTATCTTATACGAAGACGTTTCTCTCTATTGTTCTGTATGCCTGTTTCCAATGGTGGTACTATGCTTATACGAAAACGTTACTCTCTATTGTTCTGTATGCCTGTTTCCAATGGTGGTACTATGCTTATACGAAGACGTTACTCTCTGTTGTTCTGTATGCCTGTTTCAGATGGTGGTACTATGTTTATACGAAGACGTTACTATCTATCGCTCTGTATGCCTGTTTCCAATAGTGGTACTATTCTTATACGAAGACGTTACTCTCTGTTGTTTTGTATGCCTGTTTCCAATGGTGGTACTATGCTTATACGAAGACGTTACTATCTATTGCTCTGTATGCCTGTTTCCAATGGTGGTACTATTCTTATACGAAGACGTTACTCTCTGTTGCTCTGTATGTCTGTTTCCAATGGTGGTACTATGCTTATACGAAGACGTTACTATCTATCGCTCTGTATGCCTGTTTCCAATGGTGGTACTATGCTTATACGAAGACGTTACCTCTCTGTTGTTCTGTATGTCTGCAACTATCTATTAGAATCATTAAATACATTGTTTGTTTCCTAATGTGAGTAGCTGTCGCCTTTAAATGCGACTAATCAGTTGGAAATACATACTGAATATTATTTTAATGCTTAAATCTCTTAAATTCTTAAGCCTATTAACCAAATGCTACATTTTACCATACTTTCGTGGTAGGTAAGAGACATTTTGACTGTACTGAGTTCCAGAACTGGTCATTGTGGTGTCATGATAATGGAACTGAACGTTTAATTACCTTAAAAACGTCGTCTTGTTTTCTGATGTAACAGAGAGGGTGGAGAGGGGAGGGATGGGAGAGTAAGGTAGGTTGCAAGTTAAAGCTAAACAAAGTTCCACGTTGGTGACCCAGTTGTTAATCTCTGTATGTTTACATTTTTCCTATTTAAAGTTCTTTTTAAAATTAAGTGTAGTATCAACAACCCGGTTATAATTGCAAATAAAATTATCATAGGTATGTATGAAACGGGTGTCTCTAAATAGTTTATCCCAGAACCTTATTTCTCCCTAATCAGGCCCATTTACAGCCATAGCAATTGACCGCTTACTAAGCTGTGACGTCAATCAAACTTTTAATTTTAGCAACTGAACAATCAACGTGTTCAGATGTGGCTTTCCCAACATTGCTTTTTAACGGACCTAATCGGCACATCACTTACATAATTGAAAATGGCCTTTGAAATAACTAATGAAATCAGGTCGCAGGATACGGGGGAGGAAAACGGAAAGCCAATGCCGTCAGATCTTTGTACTGAAGTATTGACAAATGGACTTGCGACATGAAATTGCTGATTCACCAAATATTCTGTGATTCTAAATATTTTAAAGTAAATGGAGTTTAGCACATGTTCAACACACGATAGGTTATATATGCCTCAAGTAACTGTCCCATTTCAAACATAAAGAAGGTTTTGGCTCGCACCAACGACATCAACGGTGAGAGATAAGTTGTACTTAGATGTGTTCGACACGGAGGACCACTTGACAAACAACCTGAAAACCTTTGAATGAGACATTAATCGATTTGTTTTAAATGTATTGAAATATATTGTTGAAATCGAAATTTCACAATAATGTTTAAAAAAAACAAACTTGATGAAGTGTGTGATTTCTTGAACTTTTGTCATTGTCATTGTAGCCTTGGATACTGTACATTATTGAGAGTGTCGTTGTTATTAAAGCCCACTATCAAACACAAAATTTCTGTTATTGAACACACATTTTTATCCCAAACCATTTATTTCATTTTAATAAATTTTGTAATGAAATTGGCAAAACATTACAACGAGGGATACATTATCTATGATCTATTTTCAGAATTCGTTGACATTATGTTTTTGTTCAATAATTTATCGTTTTATATCTGTTGTCACAGTTTTTACATGACAATCTGTTTCAAGATACTCTTGCAAATAAGAATCTCAGATATCATTCAACTCCTACGTCTTTAATACAATTGTATGATACTTGTCATTTAGTAGTTCAATTACAATTGCAATTGCAATTCAAAAACAAAACTGAATCCTCATCAATTAATAAAATCTCTTTTGGCTCGAATACCACAGTTTGTTTAATTGATATTTGACTTTTTTAACCTTCTCTTCTCATCCCGTTGCATTCTCGGTTTTACAGCTGTAACGTGTGTTACTATGGTGTTATGTATTTATGTTCTCCGTTATTTTATATGGCACTTACCTACACTTCTTATCCCGTTGCATTCTCGGTTTTACAGCTGTAAAGTGTGCCACGATCCATGTTCTCAGTTATTGTATATGGCACAAATTTACTCCAATCGTAATAATAAATTGCCGCCTACAAATAACAATATTCTCAGAATCAATTTCAGCATCTCAGTAATCCGATAATGTGACGACATAACGCCTTTGTTTATTCCACATCCGCTTTATAACAGGGAAGTGTTACCATGTAAATAACAACGTATTTGAAAACAGCCTCTGTCATTCATCAATTTAAACATTTTAAAGTTGGTGCATTTGGCAAATGGATTTGTATACTACGTCATGCAAGAAAATCTAGGTAATATTCACTGTACGTTAGAACAAACAACGTTGTTATAAAAATGTAGATGGTGCACGTGACTGTTGACAGTAGAGCAGTATTCTTTTATAAATTCGTACTTGTGATTGGCTTAAATTATTTGAATGTACGTGGTATATACGCCATATTCATTGTGAACCAATTGACAGCTAGAACGTTTTAAGCCAATTGCTGACAGGAGGTTTTAACAAATAGTCTGGTTTCCATAAGCTTAAAATTAAAATTTAATGACTTGTGAGTTGTGGATTTGTGACTTGTGAACTATGAAGTAAAAAGGGTCAGAACAGTGCTAAAAGGAATGCTGCTTTTCTTTGATACCGATTATATAAGAAGCGCCACGAGCATCCGACACCCTAACATGATGTTCTGTATTATTGCTCCCCTGATATTTTAGTTATCGTTATAACTTTCATCTGATTCCTCAAATTGTTAACAAGTGTCCATATAACAAAACCAAATACTCTATTTGGAAAGCAATGTCTCACAATAGAGTGTGTTTTTCTGCACATGCGGGGTTAGTTCAATCGTCAACTTGTTCATACCAAACTTTTTTTAATGCTGGTGCTCAGCATTTGTACTCCAAGTTCTGGTTGGCACTGTATTAGTGTTATGATACGACTGGTAGTGGTTAAATTTCACTGACAGAGTTCGATCCCCGGCTGGTTCATATCAAAAACGTTATTAATGTTATCAAAGCATTCTGGGACTCCACTGAGAGATAAGCGTTTATAGTTCCTACTTAAAACTGAAATCTAAGAAAAGCAGTCAGGTGATTATAATTCTAGACGTGTTCCAGTTAGTCTGCACATGGTTTCGCTGTAATTGATTAAACAGTAAATATATGATCAGTCAAAACTTAGTTTTTAAGTATATAAGTAAACAATGTTGGTGAAATAGAATTAAAGAGATTTGTATCATAAAATAATGTAATATTGTGTATTAATTAGTATAAATTATTTTTATTGTGAAATTGTATGTTTTTACTTTTAAAACTTTTTAATGGAATATTATTGAAAAAAAATATATTATTAGTTTGGATATTAACATAATTACTTTTCATGGAAATAATATGTACAGTTTATGTAAAGAGGTAAACTTGACTATTAATTGGAAAACAGTGCTCGAGGTAATAAGTGACCACTAGTTTGATTTTCTTCCTGTTAACATTTCCGGTGCCGACGCCTTATGTACTACCATTTAACAGTAATACAACATAAAGTATATTTTGAGTTAGCTTTCGGCTATACGCCTTTACGCCTTTATCAGAGGATAAAAAGAGCAACAACACAAAACCAAACGATTTTCTACCTATATAACAGTGAATCGACTGACTGACGACACGGCACACTTACTGAGAAACCTTATAATACTACAAATTAACAGTTAACTATACACACTACAATTGGCGCGACCACGCGTCAACGTGTATATACAAATGTATATATCTCATCTCAGCTCTGGTCATTCCAATCCCTGTTGAAACGACTGGACTGCCAGTTGTACGTTCTCTTATTTTTTTTCAAAACATCATCATCAGCAGCATCAACAATAACAACAACAACAACAACAACAATAAAAACATCACATTAACAAGAAGTTCAAAAAGGGATTTAATACAGAGTGGCAAAGACAACGCCGGTTCTTAGACATGATAATCCAGTGTGAATACAGATATTACGTTATTTGTTATGGTGCACTTAGGTACACTTATGTTGCCGAACGTCAGACACTGAACATTTCATATATTAGGTAACAAATGACAGGCTGTTTATCACAGATGTTTTAGCCGATATTTGAAAACAAAATGTAATTTATTCCAGCTTAAACGTGATTTAGAAACTGAAAAATATTGGAATTTATGACAAAACTAATACAAATAATACAAAAGTTGTTTTGTTTTATTATTTACCACAAGCTGAGTTTAATGGGAAAACGCAATATAACGTGCTCGTATACATAACCTAATCCATGTACTAAAGGGTAAGTTGTGTGCATGCTATTAGATGCATTAGAACCCCAATGATGAATGGCATAGAAAGAGGCTCAATCAGCTTCAATCATATGTTACAGTAATTAATGGCGTTTAAAATAGTAATAAAATATTCCACTAAATATTTATAAAAGCCAACACGCTGTCGCTATTGATGTTTTCGAAATATGGATGAGAGTTAAGCTGCAAGTGAAACGGGCGATTTACATGCAAATTCATACTCATAAAACGCCGCAGTGTCATTGTAATTGTTTGCAATTAATGCTGCTATTTAAAGTTAAAGATTAATATTAATATTAAACATGGCTTTTTGATAGATTGAACATTATAGAAGCTTTTAGCATAATTTAAAAGAGTCCTTGATGTTTTCAGAATTAACACATTGCTTTAATGACGGCTGGTATTCAACCAACGCCATGTAAATCGACATTAAGCATTTAAAAGCTTATCGGAAAATAAATTTTTTGTTCGATGTTTTCATTTATTCACGTACATATTGAAATTGAATACGCGACTGATCTGATTTAATACAGATCAATCACTGTTTATGAGCCAAACACGCGATCTGTAGATTTAGCGGACAACACTACCCTGTCGCCCTCTATACGCCTATAGATCCTATTTATATTTAAATTAAACATTTGAGATGATATACGGTTATGATACTAAAATACAAAAATTGATTTAATTAAACAATAGGAACTTGCACTAACACTGACAATTGACCATACTGGATATATCAAATTAGGAGAATGTTAGTGATCAAGAGAAGTCTCATTCGGCTACACGGCCACGGAGGACCCAAAACATATATTTAATAAAAGGTAGCTTTTTTAATATGGCAAATAAAAATGTATTGTATAACCAGATTCAATTTTAACAAATAATATAACTCTGTACATTAAATATTGATCATATTAGATATATCAATTTACAATATCAATTTATATTCAACTAGAACAATGCTAGTGACTATGAGAAGTCTCATTAGGCTATATGGTCACTGAGGACACCAAAATATAGTAAATGAAAGGTAGTTTATTTAACATGACAGTATAACCGGTTGCAATAAACCATGTTTCAGAACGGTGTTTTCTCTGTTCTGAAATTGGTTATTGTTATTGTTGCTGCTGCCCCTTATTAAATGAAAACTGAAATTCATATCCCACGTACGATTGTGTTAAAAAATGAACTTTATATGTACATCAACAAAACAGAAATCATATACATATAAAATGAAATATCATATATATACATATATGTTGTTTAACATATGTTACAAAACAGAAATTAGATTTATATTAACATATATTACAAAACAGAAATTAAATACATATTAATAAATAAACATTTATACATGATATTAACAAGACAGGTAATTACCCGCTTATATGACAGGTGATGCTTTTACTGAAAGATATAAAAGTACATTGACTAAAAATAATAATGGTAGTCACTTAAAAGTACTTCTTAATTTATCATTAACATAATGCTTATAATTGTTTGAAAAATAATATATTTTAACATAATTTCAAAATCAATAAATTTGAGACAAGTTTTAACTTAGAATTTTAACAAGAATTAAACTTATATAAAATTAGTTTAAACAAAATCTTTTGAATAAAAACATTTCGCTTACCTGAAATTCAATCCCCACGTACGATTGTGTTTGATAATTGAATACCGATTTTAAATTCAGATCGCTTTTATAGACATCGTATAAACCTGGAAACTGTCTTATCTTAGCTGACATTTCAATTTTACTCTTGGCCTTGTTTTTCCTTAAGGCACAAAACTAAACCAATTAAACATATCATGTATTTCCGTTGTCATGTGCAATTAAAATGAGCGTTTGCAATGCTACCATCTTATAATATAATAAATAAAAAGAAATATTTACAACTCCACGAATTTAAATAATATGCCATATACTATATCAATAATAATTTATTGAAGTGATACAATGATACTATACAATCTTGATATAACGTTGTCATCTTATGTGATTATAAATACAGCTGGCATATTTCATAAAATAGAAATGATCGGCCAAAAATTCATAGATAGGTCTTTATTTCAATTATGTATGGGATTGGTATTTGTAACAGCGAAATAATGTATTAATTAAAACAATAAACACGCACGATAATAAATGATGCACTAAATTAACTGCCCATAAAATTATTGTGAAAATTTCTTGTAGTATTCAACGTATATACAGTATGCATTGTGCCTGTCTTGGTAAAAAAAGTATTAAGAAAGTAAAAGTAATCCCCCCCCCCCCCCCCCCCCAAAAAAAAAAAAAAAAAAACACATTTACGTCTGACTTATCACCACATTTACGTCTGACTTATCACAACATAAAATTAAATCAGCATATCTCGATGCAATATCTCATGGGCGTACGTTATAACATATTCTACAATACAGATATCAATCGTTGCAATATCTCATGGGCATACGTTATAACATTTTCTACAATACAGATATCAACTCATTTACATAAATTAAATCAATCTTACACGTATAAAGTGAATGCATAACAGTATCGAGTTATACTAATTAAAACGTCATGTTTAAAAATAATCATTGAGCACTTTTCATAAATTTAGTGGTATCAAGTAAGAATATCAGTTTATATTTCAAACACATTTAAAACGGCATAACCAGTATTAATTTCCTTTCAAGTCAATAAATAAATGGGTATAATTGTATGATTTAGTATGAATTGTGACTATCCAGATCATATCTGGTGCAAAATATCGTTGTTCATAATAAAAAACATAATAAACAAAAAAAATATGGATTTAAACTCACTGACTTCTGAATTAGGCCTGATCTGTGGTATGACGTAAATGGTTTTGTAGTTGTATCCATAACATTTTGGAAATTTCCGGGAAACATCGATTAAAATCTGGATAAGCGGTCAAAGTTTAACTAAGATTTATAACGTCGATATTGGTATATTCCTACATAGGATAGTAGTTATACTTGTCAATTGTTGTATCGAATCTCGTAACAAGATGTTTTTGTTAATTTCCCTAGAAAAACTATACTTTTTTCTAGTGCTCCATAAACGGCTTCTCAAATAAAAAAAACTTCCAGCAAAATGAAAATAAACATTTCAATATATGTATTATATCTTTGCATATATCTAGCGACTATTCTAATACTAAGGATGACGGGCCTGACCGAGTATATCCGATCAAATCGGAAATTTTACGATAATTGTCGTCAACGAAGTAGCTTTACCAGTTAGAATTACTGATCAGCGAATATAGATTTAATGCACGATTTATTCAACTACAAGAATGGTATAGGCTGTTATGAATTCACCGAAGGTCATGAGAATTCACGAAAATGTTTGTCAGTCATAAACTTGTGCTTTCGTTCTTAATAATAGATCTGAAATATCTTCAGATACTGGTTTCGCCGCTTTAAGAACATATATATGAAACTCCCTTCGAATTTAATTCTCATTTGAGTATGCTAATGCGGTTCATCTATGTAGCATTTTATGGTTAACTGTGCCGGTTCATCCGTTTAGCATATTGTTGTTATCTCTAGCAGTTCATCCGTGTAACCCGTCAACAGTACACGTTCAAATGGTATTGCACCTTAGTCATATGCATATTTATAAGTGAAAAATGCTGTATTTTACATTATATGTGGACAAAGAGCAAACATTAAGATTCCTTCGTTCCAAAAATAGAATCGAAACCAAATTCTTGCATCAATGCTATAATATCTTAATTTCGTATCTGCCTCATTATGAAATGCACGTTTCATAAATAGTTTTTATGTTACTTCGGATTTAATAAATGATGGACAATGAATAGGATGAACCGAATTCGCTTGTATGGTAAAGATGTATCAACAAAACACGATGTAAGTTGAAACGGGCATTTTAATTAAAAATGCCGGGAATTATCTTATATATTTCTTGAAGAGATACATTGATTGCAAATTAATATATACAACAAAACATATCTTTGCATATTAGACCGCCAGATACACAGTAATGAGCATAAAAACAACAAAAGAGGTAGTGTGTTCTAATCTTACTAAAATATATGTAAACTAAGGATAGAATAAAATTTACTAGGAGCCCATGATGAATTACGGTGTTGGATGCGGTTAAAATTAAAAATGGTGACTCATAAAATGCCACGTCAAGTATTCTTAAGTATCTGGTCAGAACTGAGAAACTGACTGGTTACTGCGTTCTGTAATTATATGCGTCGAGCGCACATCGCCCGGGAACCAATATATTAAAGGTGACGCCGAATAATATTTTGGTAAACTATACTCACCAGATAAGAACATAAATCCTCATTCATAAAATACTATTTTTAGTGCAAATTTATAAAAAAAAGTGCTTATTGTGTCCCTCTAAGCATGAATCGTCTCTTATCTATATCGTTACACAACAACCCCCGTGTGCAAACTTTTTAAATATTGACGATTAAACATCCCTAAGCGAGAACGTGACAAAATACGTAATTACTTAAGATGACGAGAAAACGAGAATTTATGAATATAATAAACGCTTATATCCGAGGGATTCAGGGAGTTTAGAATACTTTGCTTCATCTTGAACCACAAAAACGTTTTGCTGAAATCCTTTGAGGGTATATTTACATTGGAAGAATTAATCGTGAAAACAAAAACACATTTCCAGAGGACAAAACCACCGATATTATGTAAATACATAAATATCTAATTATCAAAACGATTGGTACTAAAGACTAAGTTCATGTAGAAATAAACAAAATACTGATAAAAGTGCACGTAGTGATAGGAAAATAATGCTATCATGAAAAGATGTTTTTTTTTTTAAAAAAGCATCTGTTATCATGGACAAATCGCATTGATTGATGAGACATAATCACTCTTTTAATATAATGTCGATACGTGTATATGTTAATGTTATCACAATGTTAAATGTCAATATAAGATTTCGGCCAATATCAAACAATTAATTTTTCAGTTTACCTTTTAAGTAATAAAAGGAAAACATAAAATAGTTAAAGGCAATATGGTATTAATTATATTTTGAATGAAAAAAAGAGTGCAGTATTGTTAATTTATTTTTTATTTCAAATTTAGAAGTTGCTGGGGGAATCGATCTCTAAATATTTCCACAAAGAAAATACTATCTGAGCAATTTAAATGGTTGGGATAGGGACGTTGTTGAAAAGATTTAGCCAAGGGAGATAAGTAAGCCTTATTTATTCAAAGGGCCTCTGAATTTTCCAATTGACTTTATGTACAAAATACAAGCAGAATGTTGTTTTTTTTTTTGTTTATTTGAAGGTATTTTTATTAACAAATTAATTTCTAATAAACATGTTCCACTTCATCGATTTCTTTAAAACTGATATAGTAGTATGACGGAATAAATCGTCATTGTACAACATTTGCGTTTCAAACCGGTCAAGTGTAGTGCATGTATCGGTTTCATCATTAAGCTATGTTTCTGTCTGAAAATCTTAAATAGCTGAAGCAGTACATCAAACGTGCATACTCGGCTTATTCCGTCATCCGAAGTTTTACATTAAAAGAAAATGGTGAGGTGTTCCGAACTTGTTTACTAGAAATATATTTGTGCATAAAATTATAATGGCTATGTTTAAACATAAACGAATAAAACGGGGGTGGGGGTTGGGGGTACCTACTTGTTGATTCATGTTTTTTTCTCACAGTTTGATGCTCGTTTTTTTAAGATTCATAAAAATGAATATCATTAATTGCCACAGAAAGTTATACGTGAGGTCTTTAAGTCTTAACAATTAAACGAACAAGTAGTTAGTACTAACACTATGGCTTGCATGATGAATACCGCATACACTACGTAATGCACTTCCTGTCCTATGTAATTAATTGCTATTAATGTTCCCCATAACGGCAATGAAGACAAATACGCCGTCAATGTTGAAGCTGCAGGATGCTATTGTGTGAATGAAATTGGAGTTCGACATGCGATTTGAAAATGTTTAACGTTTCCGCAATAAACTCATGCGAATCTTGTAGTGTTCATGTATGATACAATATCTATATTTTAAAGATATTATACAAACAACTGGATAATTTTTAGTTTAAAGTCACACATTTATTTTGTAACGCATTAAAACCGACTTTGTTTTATTTTATGGTTGCTTTCTGTGCTTCCGAAAATCAAATTGTTGTATTCAACCATCAACTGCAAAGATGGTGTTTATAAATGTTGCTTTAAATTACATCATCAATGTAGTTGATTGTTCAGTAAAACCTTGTTTAAAAGTATGAATGTTTTAAAACGTGATATTCTGTATCTATAATAGACCATTTAACTGATGTTTTATTTACATGTTACTGAAATTGCGTATTTATACTTAATGTCGCAGTAAGACATTGTCCTTAAAAGTCATCGTTTAAAATTAACTTTACTCTTTACGTCCATAAAAAGTACTCAATTTTAATCAGGGCAAGTCAAAGGCAGTCCTGATTATATCTATCGTAAATAGTTCTCGATCTAGTTTTACATTTTTTATCCGATTGTTTACTCAAAACAGTATGGGCATGTGCTCAAAGGAATAGGACAGCGCTTTCTATATTATTTTTCTATTTTCTAAAAAGATAATGGTGAGGCCTATTTTAGCTTAAGGTACATAATTTAATATTAGAATAGACCGGATAGAAAACGATACTTTCCCCAGTGCAATTGTATACATATAACTATCACCACGATGTTCAAGAAATTATTGATAACGACTAAAGATGGATGACATTGGGAACTGATGGATGATCATATAACAGTTTAAAGACGCGTAGTGAAACATAAAATTGCGAAAAAATCAATCTACTCAATCCTGTTTGTCCTACATATTTGGACTAACAGAGGACAATCTATGGAATCAAGACATTTTAAGAACCATTTGCAATGTGTTCAGTGTTCCAGAAGTGCATGTCTCTGTATGTGAAACAAAATTAATTTGTGTGTGAGACGTACAATTCAAAACTATAAATGTGACATTATCTCATCTGAAAACATCGATACAAAAATTTCATTGAAAACAACGATAATGAAGCAGACACTAGCGTGATAGAAAATGAAGGAAATAATATTTAATATAAAAAGGTAGCCATGACAATTTATCACCATTGAAGGAACCGTATTGATATCATTAACGGCGTCAGTGATAAATCATTACGTGGTACTAGGATCGTCATTAAGTCAACATATATCATAGTTGTCCGTCAAAAAGCATCACTTTATTCTATGAAAGATTGCAAGAGGTCGTAACAGCATTTGTCAATAGTGTCTTTCTTCGCTTATACACGTATTGACAGATGGAAAAACGTCTATATTTACACTGGTAAACCAGTATTGATAAAACGAAGCGTGTAGTTTGGCGTTTATAAACACGGGCTTGAAATTGATATTTGTGTTGTTTGGTATATAGATTTGCACCCTTTCTGAGCGACGGTAACACGATTCTTGCGCTTAAAAGTCCTCTGTAATTTGGTTCGAAATGTTTTCAAATTTGTTTCAGGGACTGTGAATTCTTGCTGCAGATGAGTAGAGCGAAGCCTATCATAACAAATACTGAAATAAGGCATAACTTTTTTTAACATAGTATTAGATTTTAACAGATAAGTGGATGTATTTTGGAGCGTTTGAGCCCTTTTTTTACAAAACTTAAGAGTGTTTCTTCATTGTTTTTAAATAAACGGGCCAAACCCAAAATAATTCATTGTGCAGTTTTTTTATGCAGATACTTTCCTGCTATGAAACATACTTTAAAAACTTTTCTTTTGTTTTTTCCTTAAAACTCCTAATTCAACTCTGAAGTAAGGCACACAGCAGCTATTGAACCAAAACGCCATCACGCGCGTGCATTCACAAATGATTTAGTTACCACTAAAAAAGGGTTGTTGTAAAAATATTTGCGTATGGCATAACATATTATAGTAAATATTTAAGAGAAAATGTAGAATGTTGTCAACCCACTTGAAGCCAGTCGTCACTCTACCAAAATGCAATCATATAAAATGTCATATAATATCAAACTACAACGAAGTCGATGTTTTTATGTCGTACAAATTTGAATATTTTTCATTTGCTTAAGAACAAAACAAACAGTGCTGAGTGACAAGAAATAACAGAATAGCTAGTTAAAACATAACAAGACGGCACATGCACACAAAACTAAAAGGTTTAAAATTCCTGAGGGAATATTTGGAACTATATGAAAATTGTTAGGTGATAAAACATGTTTGTATTGACGTCAGTCATGTGGGACCATATCTGTGTTCTGGTTGTGAAGTGCCTGTTTAAAACTAAACATATGGTAGATCATCGAACCAAGAAACGGGGGGTCAGTGTTTCGATCCTCCGTCACAGCTATGCTTACAGTCCCTGAGCAAAACACAATTTCCGCATACGCTTAGTTAGTACTGATTCCACACAGAAATACTGAGTTGTAAAAACTTGTTTCACACTAAATTTAAATTAAATAAGTTTATAAAACAATTCTTGAGTGGTTCTTGTTAACATAACTCAAAAGTTGGCGTAACAGTCTATCCATTCCTTTTCTCTCTCTAAGGTTGCTCATATAGCCCTGATTTGTAGATATTTGCCAGTAAGAAAGAATTTAACTCAACATATTCGTTTAAGAAACCCTTTCGTGTGCAACATCAAATTATCTCAATCGACTTTTAGCTTGTGCGCATATAACGTTGGATGGATACGTGTACGTTATTAGTACTCACCAACCACACCAAACAATGTAATAGGCACGCAAATAAAACAATATATTTTCGCCAAGAATCTTTATTTCATCGTTGATTTACGAAGCAGTTTGACGAAAATGTTCCTCATTACGTATTACTGACGCCAACGCCTTACCATAAAAAGAGTAAGTGCCTGTGAAAATGATAGAATATACAACCAGTCCCATGTACAAGATACAACAAGATACAACAGTGTAGTGTAAACTGACTTAAATCTACCGATAATCTAGGCTATTATATTACATTACATTACATTACATTATATCTTATATCATATCATATAATATCATATCATATCATATAATATCATATCATATCATATCATATATCATATAATATATCATATCATATCATATCATATCATATCATATCATATCATATCATATCATATCATATTATATTATATACCATAGCATAGCATAGTATAGCATAGCATAGCATAGCAGGCATAGCATAGCATAGCATAGCATAGCATAGCATAGCATAGCATAGCATAGCATAGCATAGCATAGCATAGCATAGCATAGCATAGCATAGCATAGTGTAGCTAAACGTAGTGTAGCGAAACGTTCCGTTCCGTACCGTACCGTACTGTACCGTACGGAATCGTAACATACCGTACCAAACCATTCCATTCCATTCCATACCATAGCATACTATACCATATAACATCATTTCATAAAAAGATTCCATATATTTTAATGAGTATGTTTGTGATGTGTGAAGAAAGATACACGACACCTCACGACTCATATAATCGGCTTAATTGGTGTTCTGTTTACACCAAATCAACATATGGAACGTCCTCATACAACCGACATTCAGCGTTAATGTTATGAAAGTACGAAATGTATATATAATATGTGATATAACATCCATTGGGAGCATATATGTAACCATTAATAAAACAAAAATTTATTGCATCTGGATAGGTTACGTTTTAATGGGGTTTTACACCATTTTCAACATATTTCAGCTTTTATCCAGTTTTAATAGTGGAGGAAGATCTCAGAATAAATCTCAGAACTGTCCCCCCGAAAGTAGCTTGCGAACTTTCTCACATAAAGTTTTTGGAGCGAGCGAGACTCGAACCTACGACCTTAGCGGTGAGAGATAAATGATATTGAGAGGGCGCCCTAGACCACTCGGCCACGGAGACGCCATTTTAAACAATATGTGTTCATTTAAGATAAGACAATTGGAAATGTTGAAAAGATAACTGGAATACATATACAATGTTATGTACATGCACATGTCGAACAGTAATTCAGGAATAATTCTCTGGAACCGTATTCATAAATAATATAAGTTACTTTTTGTCTCAAGTCAAAATTTACCGATTATTTGCACATCAGGTTTTATGTTTTCTATCATACCTTCAATATATTTAAATTTCGTCTTATTATTGATTTCAATAAAAATCATTACAAACGTTTAATATAAGATAAAAGAAAATTGTAAGAAAAGTACATATAAATGCTAACCCTGAAATCAACGTAAACCATGTTTAAGTGTTTCACTGTCGGATCAACATCTGTGTCGGTAATGAAATTGCAAGTATATTAATCAGTTACTGTAATTGACTTGCATAGTTACCGCCAAAGAGCCACTATCTCATTTACTGAACCTCTGCGATATGTACAAATCGGTAACGAACCGTAAAACTATAATACATAGTGTCAATTACTGTAAATGTTACACTGTGTGAAAGTTCCAGATCATCAACGAAAAATATGGCTTGGCCTAGAGATCAAGCAAATGATATGAACATAAACATGGAACTAAAGAAGCTAAGTGATTAAGCCGGCAATTTAAACAGTGGCTTGAATGTACAAGTAATTCCTTGGTGCTGAATTGCGGATTATGTTCGCCTTTCACTTTGCCTGATCTCCGATGATTAACCATTATCCGTTCTCGCTTCTTCCTCATGGTTCCACAGTTCTTGATGTTTTGATTACTTTTGAATCCTCAAAATAAACGCATAATAATATGAATTTAGTAAACACTTCAGTCGCGTCGGCAATTTTTTGAATTTCTATTATATAAAGGCAAATATTTCTATGAATATAGTTTTGTTTGGTTAATTTTGATTAATATTACCGTCATTTTTTTTATTAGTTTTGTATATTTTCAAATCATTGACTGGCGTCTTTTACCATAGTAACCTTCTTATGCATAAATCTTTAGATACCACCTTACTTAGTGCAATAACACATACACAATCACTCTCATTGCATTATATTACATTGGTATATTTTTCAGCTATAAATTTCTGTTTATTCTTCATGGATATTATAATTAAATTGAAAAAGGTCTATATTGTTAAGCCACCGTTTAGCAGCAGCGCTAGATATTTTTCATATAAGAATCATACGACAATAGTTTGTTCTGTAGCAAACGGTATAAATTCATATACTATGCTACATTACAATATCATGTTATAATTAATAGCTATGAAAATCTTATGTTGTATGATAAACGCATTATAGAATTGTCGAATCATTTTTTAGGATTTTCATAAAAAGCATATTCCAACGGGCTCAACTGCATGTGTATTATTGACGTAGCATGTGCTCCTCACATTGAAACAAGAAATAAATCACTTCGTGTATAATAACATATACGGTGATTCACTGCGTGTATAATAACATATACGATATGTCACTGCGTGTATAATAACATATACGATATGTCACTGCGTGTATATAACATATACGATATGTCACTGCGTGTATAATAACATATACGATATGTCACTGCGTGTATAATAACATATACGATATGTCACTGCGTGTATAATAACATATACGATACGTCTATTTCAGTTTCAGCTGTCTTATCTCTTAATATACCATTACACGTTTGACTATCAATCCAGGGGTCGTGAGTTCGAATCCCAGCCCGGCAACAGTCTCCGTGATGATTGATATACGACATTAGGTTTCATTGTCATTCGTCTATCACTGCTGATTAAAGTTGGGGAAGTTATCAGTTACTTGCGGGAATGGGGTGTGCTCGAGTACTGGTTAACCTTTCAGGATCTCAGGAAACAGTGGTTAGGTTAAATGATCGTCTGTTAGCCTTCGGTGGTATAAAAATGACGC
This sequence comes from Panopea generosa, assembly GCA_029582155.1. Classification (NCBI taxonomy): domain Eukaryota; kingdom Metazoa; phylum Mollusca; class Bivalvia; order Adapedonta; family Hiatellidae; genus Panopea; species Panopea generosa. Next base: position 43,933,366 of record CM055897.1, read on the forward strand.
TAAATATTCAATCAATCAATTAATCTTTATATACAAAAAACTGATTCATAGTGCTGTTTAATATTGTAGTAAGTGTTAATTAGGTTTGCTAAATAATTCAATAGATTAGATAAAAGCGTCTACTTAACACGAAATAAAGAATTTAAAACTTTTAATAGAAATCAATACCTAAACAAGTGCTTAATTTTACATTTCAATCAAAGCAGAATAAATAAATTAGACATTTCCATCTTAAATAGAGGTGAATATCTCAAACAGAACCAAACATTAGAAATAAATAAACGTGCACAATATAAAGCTGAATATGTGATTACGAGCTACTCAATATCTAACAAAAATGAATTTATTTTCTTATAATATTTCTTATTCCTTGAAGTCGTTGACCTCAATCTGTGTTGCTCGAGAGAGGACAGTGCGCCATATACTTACTAGATATGATTTTATCTTCTATCAGTTCTCCTATCCAAACACTTTCTCTATAAATATTAAAATAAAATTCATGTATCATGAGTTAAAAAAATAGAAAATAATTGATAATTTTAGCTAAATGCCATTATTTTATAATGAATAAACACTCTTGCAAAAACCTTTATTTAAGATAAAATATAATAGTCAAAATATCAGGATGAAACAATATACAGTACGAAATTGGCAATCTTAGTAATGGTTTATTCTATACGAGATGCGCTTCCGTCTGTTAGAATTGATTGAAAACGGTACATGTTGTGTGTGCCTACGTCATTCACCTTTTAATTATTAATGGGCGAATGAAAGCCTCGATTGATTAAGTGTCACTCAATCTGTGTATCTAAGATTTGAACATAATCCTCATAATTGATATAAGGTTTAGGTCTCACACCACTATCTAAACTGGCGATTGCACGTCCAAGCACTGTGCGGTGTAACTGGCTATGTTAATATCTCAACCGGTTTTGTTTTAAAGGGTATACGACGATGTTGGGATTGATTTTACTAATGTTTGCGAATAAAACAACCGCACACTAGCAGACTAAAATAAAATAATTATTCGTGTTTCATCTTTCGGTATTCAACTTGAAACTAACCCGAACCTTAGTGTTGAATACGTCCTATATCAAAGGGAATGATCAGGATTTTCCAAAAATTTAAAATTGGCTGTGAACAATTTTTTTCCAATATATATAATGACCCCGCATTGCTGAAATGATATTTATTTAAACACGCAAAATTAATATACTGAAAAGGGATTTCCTAACTTGGGCCTAGGTTACAATGTATACGAAAATAGATTTCCCGCTTAAAGTTGCAACATATTTTGTAACATATAAAATGAAACACGTGATTTTATTTTAATTTCACTTTTATCCTCATTAAAGGTTTAAAGGTAGATCTAGTAAAATTTGTTTCATCTTGGAAAAAGTCCGAATGACGGTGTGACAGTCGTCTGTGACGGTGCGTTCCACTGAAGTTTTTCCTCCGATTCAAATAGCGATTTTGTCACATTTTGGTAGATTTGACGTGCTTAGTCATTCGGATTTTAATATATTAATAACAATGGGATGTATTCAACCATTTTAAGACTTATTTTATTTTTGAAGACATTTACAGCGCTTTTCTTGATATACTCCCTTTAAACAGTTTTGTTACTGGGATACATGAAGACAAAAAGTGAATAACAAAATAATACTCTATGGTTCTTACACCTATTCTTACAAGCAAATATGTCAGACTTTTTTTCTTGTTCCTTATAGAGAACATCTGTTAACTAAATGGTAAATGTAATTTTTTCCGAGTTATGTGATTAAACAAGCATAGCCCAACATAATATATGTTTTCCAACTCGTTCAGTAAATTCAATAATAAATAAGCACTCATGTAAGATTCTCTATTGAATTTCATATCATACACCATGTTAATATATATTAACTTTCAAAAACAGTGTTAAAACAAGTTCATTAAATCTTCCGTGAGTAGCTTTACCGACGTCGTATACAATATAATACACGTGGTACTAATGTTTACAACATTCGTGCGGTTATTTTACTCAGTCACTTTAGGGAAGCTGAAAACATGACAAACAATAATGTCGTTCCTTGGCAACTTTCAAAAGACCGTATATCCCCGTTATTTTGCGAAATTTACCGATCCGAACAGTTGTTATGCATATTTAGCTTTATTTTAATCCCGTCAGTGAGATTACAAAGAACTAATAGAAACTATAAATTTTCTTTCACAAAAACAAAATTCATTAACATCTAAAAGTCAGGAAAACATCTAAAATCGGATTTTACGTTTTGTCTATACAATTTCTACTTTTCTAATTTTTTTATTCGACCTCAACAGATTTTTTTAACTATCCATAATCAAAAAAAAAAAATGCCCTTTCGAACATTAAACCATATATTTACAACTGCACCTGATGTTGACTTGGTTATGAGCCGATGAAATTTACTGCTTACTTAAATACTTTTTAAATGATTTAATGCTTTCCCAGGCTAGATGGTGTTAATCGGTTTAATTTCCGTTTGAACAATTAATTGGATAAACAAATTGCGGTAATTTGAACCAGCATATTTTAAGATACGTGTCAGTGTAATACAGGGTGCTATATTTTCATCTGTAAACTATCTTTATCTTACTGATTTCAAATATTTCAACTAGAGATTTAATATTATCAGCGATTTCTTATAAATAATAAATTTCAATATAGGCTTTAATGGTTTACGTCTCATCTTACTGTTATACGATTGTACGATTTAAATAACTTGTTAAATAACTTTGTACACAGTTTGATCACGGTGTGATTTGACCCAACAGGTCTTAAATGAGAGAAAATATCTGCTTGTAGATTTACATCACAGCATAAATATGTTCTGGCTCTGTTTGAACAATACTCACTATTCAACATTATTATGGTGGAAGCAAGTAAATCACTACAGTATAAATAACTACAATATAAATCAATGCAACATAAACCTCTACAATATAAGTCACTGCAATATAAATCACTGCAATATAAACCTCTACAAGATAAATCACTACAAGATAAATCACTGCAATATAAACCTCTACAGTATAAATCACTACAAGATAAATCACTGCAATATAAACATCTACAATATAAATCACTACAAGATAAACCAGTGCAATATAAACCTCTACAATGAAAATCACTGCAATATAAATCTCTACAATGTAAATAACTGCAATATAAATCACTGCAATATAAATCAATACAAGATAAATCACTGCAATGTAACCTCTTTAATGTAAATCACTGCAATATAAATCACTGCAATGTAAATCACTGCAATATAAATCTCCACAATATAAATCGCTGAAATAAAAATCACTGCAATGTAAATAACTGCAATGTAAAACGCTGCAATATAAACCTCTACAATGTAAATCACAGAAATATAAATCACTTCAATATAAATCACTGCAAAATAAATCACTGCAATATAAATCACTACAAGATAAATCACTACCAGATAAATCACTGCAATATAAATCACTGCAATATAAACATCTACAATGTAAATAACTGCAATGTAAACCTCTACAATATAAATCACTACAATATAAATTACTACAATTAAAACCACTACAAGATAAATCACTGCACTATAAACCTATACAATATAAATTTCTATAAAATAAATCACTGAAATGTAAATCACTGCAATATAAATCACTGCAATATAAACCTCTACAATGTTAATCACTGCAATATAAATCACTGCAATATTAATCACTACATGATAAATCACTACAAAATAAATCACTGCAATATATACCTCTATAATGTAAATCATTGCAATATAAATCACTGCAATATAAATCACTTCAAGATAAATCACTGCAATATAAACCTCTTCAATACAATATAAATCAATGCAATATTTAAATCTACAATATAAATCACTGCAATATAAATTACTACAATATAAATCACTACGGGATAAATCACTACAATATAAACCTCTACAATGTAAATCACTACAATATAAATCACTGCAATATAAACCTCTACAATTTAAATCACTGCAATATAAATCACTGCAATATTATAAACCAACATGATTTAAATACCCTGCACTTTAAAGTTCATTTAGATAGTTAATAGGTTAATGTATTTAATCTGTTAAACAAACCCAGCTCTCCCGATTAGGCTCGTTAAATAGCAATGTTGGTAAAGCCGCAAGTTGTGTACGTTGATTGGTCAGTTGCTTCAGCTGAAAGTTTGAATGACGTCACAGTTTAGTAAGCGTTTAAATGGCATGAACTGTTGGACAGGCATAGGAATTCCATGCTTTTTCAGTGGGGGGTAACAGACCTGATGCGGGAGATATCAGGTTCCGGGGTAGACTATAAATGTATTGTATTTTAAACCATATGATGAAATGTTCTCGTATTTAATCTACACTGCACACTTTTTGAACAACAACATTATTTAACTATGAAAAACACCGACTTAACAGACAAAGAAAATCAACACCTTGCATGTGCCCATTACGGGAAAATAGAATTCACGAAGAAATGCGATAAAGTTCTACCTCCACAATCTTCAGGTTTGGAGTATTTAAGGTGAAGTATTTTACCACCTTATTCATTTATGTAAGTATTATAGTATTTCGGTGTATAAAGTCGTGAAAATAAAGTAATATTAAATGTTTTAACTTTTACCTCCACGATCTTAAGGTCTAGAGTATTCAAGGGTGAAACTAGTACAGCGAGTCCTTTACCACTTTAATTCATACATGCACGTATTAAACTATGTCGCTATATGTAAAGCCCTGACAACACAAGTATTAGACATAAGTGACATAGCAAAGCTTTTTAAGCTTTTATCTAAAAGACTCATTTAATGTTTTATTTATCAAACAGTTAGCTACATTATCCATGAAACGCTGATATGTATTCCTTTCAGCTACATATAATATAACACATTTTGATTATCTTCTGCACCATCTAACTTTAACGATAAACGTTTTTATCTATTAAATGTTAAATTCTAGACAATTGGGTGCTTTGCACTCAGAGTGCAATCCTCTTAACATATATATACGTGGTAGGCATATGACATGCAGAGTGCATGCACTAAGATCCAGCTTATCGCATTCGTGTTGGTCTTGATTTTGGTACAGGATTACAAATAATAAACTAACTGTCTGTCGTTTGAATACGGGGTAGTCCAGTTCAAATCAATATACGTGCATAAGTGGACAACATTATAATCTAAAAACGTAAAATATATATTATTTTTAAATTTATGGGGTCTTTGTTTCGTTCCTATGTGAATTCGATTCAAACATAAGACTACAATAATTCAATAAGTTAGTTTCAGTAATAATTTGACCTTGTCAAAATCTGACTATTTATCAAGAATTTCTACATCCCTATATAAAACATTTGATAAAGTTATATTATACTCATACTATCATATGATGAATATAAATGATAAAACATTTTGTGTCCGAGAAATCAAAATAACAATTACCCTTGGACATTATTTTCTATTCTTGCAGAAACAATCAATGATAATTTTTAACAAACAGTGTTTAAAAAATAATATTTCTAACCCATAATCTCATTTTTACAAGGTTTTCAACAATTTCAAAGTTTGTCTCTGTGTTCGATTCTCATACTTAGAATATCGATAATATTGAGATACGAGATCAACGTCTTCATCCATATGGTTTCCGATAACGTGGGTGCAACATATAGTCCTCACATCTTTTTATGGGGCTCCTTAAAATGACACATGGTGTTACAGGGTATGTAACCACATCATTGCTCTCATTGAAACATATCAGATTTAAGACATAGAATTTTTTATTCTGTCAGCTCAGTTATTGTTTCTTCGATACTCATATTGGATTATTTACCAAAATAACTAATAAGATAAAACATATCCTCATTAAAACATTCATAAAAGGTAAAACAATGCAGTTCTTTATTAGAACATACGTAGATCATAAGATATTTTTGTGCATGAATACTAACCATATTGCATAATGTTACATATATACCTAGGATAAGATGTTAAATCTGATAATATACTGAACGATACAGATAATCCGTCACCTGACATTCAATATACCTGACATAAAATGACATTTTATGTCTTTTCTCAAAAAATATTTATGCAAATTTCCTGAATTTTTGACTTGATCAAGAAAGAACATTTAGGCTATAAAAAAAAAATATCAAAAGTGTTGGTGTCCTAAATAAATTCTAATAACTACTTAATATATCGACAAAGATATTGGAAATATATAAATGGCAGGTTAGCTGTTCCGTTCAATATATACAGTTTTGCAGAGCTGCCTATCTGAGGACACTGACCTTAACATCATAGCTGATATAACTATAGCTAGACTCCTTAAATATACCCCAGAGAGGAGAGTGTCTACAAAACAAGACGATAACGATGTGGTTGTTTTATATGAAATGTATGTTTTGTTTATATATTTAGACACTATCTGATAGCTTTATTGTATCGAGTATCACAACAATGCCGTTTGTGGCTTGGAAATGTTCAGCTGTCGTGCTACGTGGCACGCTATAAGTCAATTAAATTTTATATTTCGGTTATATAATGATACCCACTTACCTTACTGTCAAAGTCATTTAGTTTTAATGAAACTTAAAACTGTTGTGGTGCTTTTTGTAGAGCATAGATACACTTGGGTTTTGTTTTAGAATAACTGTATTATAAATCCACCTTTATTCAAAAAGATGGGTGCATGTGTAGTAACAATAACTGTTCTATGCTATTTAAGAGGCAAAACAACTTGATTCGGTGATGATGATAAGCACCGGTTTCCAATATGGGCGACGCCTCCAGAAGAATTTTAGTAATTTGAGATATTTGGTGGATAGTGCAGAGATACAGAAGACCCTTTTGTAACGTCTTTGGTTCTTTTACATGCCCGATGTAAAGCACCGACACAATGGGACCTCGATTTTTAATTTGATTCAAACTCAATAATTGTTGTTATATTTTAATGTATCACGTCACTGTTTTTGTTCCAGAACTATTCTCCTTACACCGAGTGTCCAACTAAGGAACACTTATGACATCAATTTTAAAATATGTTGGACGACTACAAAGTCCGTGCTGTCTGGGTTTTTATTATATATTTGCCATTTATTTCGAATTTAAACTCTAGTATGACTGTGTAAATAAATTTGACCTGTTGAATACAAATCAGATTAAGGATCATTCGAACCGTCCGTTGCCGAGTGGGTATGGCGCTGTCTTCAGATCACTTACATATACCTCTCAAAGCAGAGTTCACAGGTTCGAGCCCAGCTCGGTCAAAAGCCTTTAATGTGAATATTTGATCCAGTTGCATGCATGTTTCGAAGATTCATTTTGAAGTCTTCCTCCACCCGCTACAACTAGATATATAACCTGCAGTATATTGACAATATCATTAATGTTATTCAAAACTATTTAAATTTCTTTCATTTACTCATACCATATATTCATATATTAAAAGATAATTCCTAGAAGATGAGTATCTGAATGTACCACGTATAAATATATTGACAAGTATAAACAAGAAAACTATGCATGAGGATACTTTGCCATGTTACAACTTTTAGATTTATTCATATATGAAAGACCAAGTCATCAATATTTTCAAATATTTAGTGTTCTGTATTCCAACGGTAATATTTCTAACAACTAGACAATGACAGTAGAAATTAGACTATGTGTTACCACTAGGGACTTCTGTCTATCTATTAAAGACGATTTCGAAAACTTTATTGGCACAACATTTTAGAAATATAGTTAAATCCATCACATGTGGCTATCAGAATTATTATGTATGAGTTTTTTTTTATTGTTCATCACCGGATTCCTTATAAAGCTCTACTACCCTTTAATTTCATATTGCCAATTCCTCTCTTTATTCCATTTCCCTGCTCTCATTTAATGTTATCCTCCTAATTTCATTTTCACATTTTTGCTTAATGTCTTCCCCTAAATGCAATTTTTGAAATCTGCTTTGATATCCACGTCTTATATCCACATCCATGTCCTCTTATAGCATTCCTTTTCCTGTTCTCATTTAATGTTCTCCTTTTAATTCTATTTTTCCAATCTCCTTTAATGGTCTACCTTTAATTCCATTTACCCATTCTCTTTTTATGTCATTCTCTTAAGTCACTTTCTTCCAACAACTGACCACGTTAGTTCAAGCAATGCATGAAATGAGTCAGGCAGTTATTTGTTTGACGACGGACTTTTGTTTTGATCAAATTCATGTTTAAACAACAGCGACATTCCTTCACCATTACAACTAGCATGTATAACATATATGATGAAAAGTTCCTTTACAAGCACAGAATTCAATTAATAACGGAAAAAAAACAGACTTAATTTTTATTTCGGTCATTGGTGGTTACGTTAACTACAACACCTATCACATTCCACTACTAAAGCAGTATTATTGGGGTATGATGACACAATTTCATTTTGTCATAAAAACAACAGTCAAAAACACTAGACGGACGTCAAATTATGACGTTCATCATATGATAAGGTCATTTTACCCATGTGAGGCAGGTCAGATTATCTCAAAAGTCCACGTGACATTTCTTTTTGGTAGACAAATATATATATATATGTATATATATCCACCTCAATTATACCAGGAACGTCCTGTATAGTAGACAAGAAAACATGCACTATGCTAACTGATGACGTATAGCCTAAATTCAAACAAATCAGTCTACGTTTTATATTTATAAAGTTATCTTTGTTATCAATGTACGTGCCTTTCAATTCTGACTGTGTGCTAGTCCAATATTAAACAAAATAATAAATAATTCACAAATAATGTTGTAAATTAATTATTGCATACTTATTGCCACAATTTGTCATAACATTATAGTTTACGGTGATAATGCAACTTTTATTACCTCAGATATATTGGCATCACTCGTTTTCACGCTGCAATACAATATTAAGCTTTATCTTTGCATCGTGTTTGCCTATCAAAACTACGACAATATCATCAGCATCGTTCGCCTTTGCATGTTTATCAATGGCTGTTTGCTTTTTGTTGCGATGAATAAGACATTGGCTCTGTTCAATGTTGTTTCAGACTTAGTTATTAGATAAAAATTATTTCATAAACTTAAGTTTATCTGTTTAATATTGATAACGAAGAAATGCATTGAAACATACGTTATCAAATGTGAATACTTGAATGCTTCCTTCAAAAGAATTATACATGATTTAACGTGAGGGAAACATTGTCGATATACTGTAATGTATCAGGAATAATACTATGAACTCCATACTGACAGCTTTAACAATATTGACGGGTCCTTCCTGGCCGAATGGATTTAAAGCGACGTCGTCTATTGACAAAATATATCTCACCACTGAGGTTGCGGGTTCGAGCTGAGCTCGGTCCAAATTTATTTTGTGAGAAATTTTGTATTACTTGCCGTGAAACGGGTGTTTCTATTTTATTCTGAGGATATCCTCCTCCAATAAACATATGCCATATATAACCTGTCGTGCGTTGGAAATCGTATTTAACCCCATTTACAATGATTTATTGATTGATTGATTGATTGATTGATTGATTGATTGATTGAATGTTAAGCGTCATTTTTATGCCATCGATGGCTAAAAGACGATCAGTTAACCTAACCATTGATTCCTGGGATCCTGAAAGGTTAACCAGTACTCAAGCACACCCCATCTCCGAAAGTAACTGATAGCTTCCCCACAAATGTTAATGAGACATCATGTCTTATATCATCATCACAAAGACTGTTGCCGGACGGAGATTCGAACTCACGACCCCTGGATTGATAGTCAAACGCGTAACCGACTGGGCTAATCTGGCCCGGCCCCATTGACAAAAATATATACATAAACCTATGAGTTTTACTTTTACAAACTGGTCACTGTGCTCCCAAAGAATATTTCCATTAAAGAGTATTAAAGTCAATTTTGAATAAATGGGTATATTTTATAACCAATACAAACTTAATTAATCTCACCTGTGACAAACATGACCTGAACAAGTTAAACAATACATTACACGTTTCAAAATTGTTATCTTTGATTTTAAAATAAATATAAAAGAAATCAAAATTTGGCTTCTGTTTCAAAAATTGTTTTCTTAGGTTTTACTTTAGTAATTAAAAATCTTAACATAATATTGACGTGTTATTAAGGGTTAATAGTATATAATCGATGTCAATGCAACGAAATGCTAATTTGCGGGAATCAATCTTAAATCATAATCATCTGAATGCTTTATGTTATATTTAAATTTTCAAGTATATCCTTGAATTTGTTGGTTAAACAGGAGCCTGATATATTTAAGACGATGCCATTATATAATAAAATATTTAAAACATTATTCTGTTCATAGTGAATCATGGAATTATCTCAATAAAGTGTCTGTCTGTCTGTCTGTCTGTCTGTCTGTCTGTCTGTCTGTCTGTCTGTCTGTCTGTCTGTCTGTCTGTCTGTCTGTCTGTCTGTCTGTCTGTCTGTCTGTCTGTCTGTCTGTCTGTCTGTCTGTCTGTCTGTCTGTCTGTCTGTCTGTCTGTCTGTCTGTCTGTCTGTCTGTCTGTCTGTCTGTCTGTCTGTCTGTCTGTCTGTCTGTCTGTCTGTCTGTCTGTCTGTCTGTCTGTCTGTCTGTCTGTCTGTCTGTCTGTCTGTCTGTCTGTATGTCTGTCTGTCTGTCTGTCTGTCTGTGTCTGTCTGTCTATATATACCAGGCATGATATTCCATCTCAATATCCCGGCATCGAACCGGCTTCAATTCAATTTTATTAAGGCTTAAGATCATAATTTATAAAAATGATAAATTATATAGTCATTATTACACAAATTTACAGTTTATAAAATAAATCGTGCTAGGTGGCATATTCATAATAATAAACAACATGAACTTATAACTTGGAATTACCCGTGTATTAATAATTATTTTTATGTTGATTTATTTTATGAATACTGGCTACAGTAATATGTGAAACTGCCTTTTTAAAAAATGCTAATTATTACATTATCTATGTACAAATGTAATTTACAAATATTCGTATTATTTATTTATTATTCTAGTATTAACACCCAAACCAGTTTGAAAAAAAAAATAATTGTTGTGCAGATAGCCATCAGCTATTTGCACGATCGGCGTGTACGTTAATTTTCGACTTCCTCCACCAATGATGTTAAGAGTTTTCCCCCTTTTTAAATATGAGTAAAAATTATTAATAACAATATATTGCTTTGGAATTTGTTTTAAGTATACAGATAGGAAAACATATGAAAAATAAAAATAAAGATAACGTTATATTTGTGTTATATATGACCACAAATATTTACAAGAGTTACGCCCGTTTTAAAAAAATAACACGAAATAAAGGCATTGTACCGTTTCCAGTAATTACTTTAATGGGAAGTCATTAACATGTTCGAATGTTCCTTTAAAAAACTGACACTGGAATTCGAACTGTATATATACTAAATGCTTTAAAAACGCAAGTTTGAATGAAAGACTTAACATGGTCATGTTTACGACGTGACATGTAAGTATATGTATATGTATATGTTATGTTTACCCCAGAAGAAAAATATATTCACATTGGAAATTACTTCTTGTTTCATTATATACCAAATAAACTACTGATTTCGAAAATAATTTAATAATTCGTGCCATATCTTGATTTAATACAATACAATATATAATGTCTGGATCGGCTTGGATGTTAAATGTCTACTCAAACTATTGTAGTATGTGAACCGGTGCGAACCTGTACACATTAACATTCAGATCAGCACCACACAAGCTAATGTCGGCAAAACCGTTACACAAGGCTTATTAATTATTGGCTTTATAAAACGAGTTGATACGCACGCACGCACGCAACGCACGCACGCACGCGCGCACGCATATAGTCTTATTGTTAGGTGCTGTGGAACAGTTCACAACAGTAATACCTTACAACTTTAATATCATATTTGATATTGAATGGGCATAAGGAATTCTGTTAACAGCTAATTTAGTAAAACGGTGCATTAGCCATTTCAGGTCAGTTTTCATAAGAAACTAGTAAATAATCGATCTTGCAAGATGCTTAACATAGCACTATACATATATATCCGTCGTCATGTGTAAAACATCAACGCGCCGGGCTATCATAATTGACAGTTGAGGACTGTCTTGTACGTACTTGATATGCAATCATGAGATATAAACTGCTATGTATCACGTGCAAACCAAATGAACCTCTGGATCTTAAATACAGTTACAATTCCTACAGTTCTATATTTTAATAACATTCGATTTATACAACCATGTATGGTTTATTTATTTTCAATTTTCCTGCACACCGGATAAGATTATCTGCATTTTTACATGAGCTAGAGTATAATTCGCCATGAAATAAAAAAAATACAAAAAAAAAAAGAGTTAAAGTATATGAACCCAACTAGGTTTGAAGTCCGGACAAAAAGTTCCGTCACGAGGGAAAACTGTTTTGGCGGGAACGAGGCTGATTTAAATATATTATTCAATGTGTTTAGTATGTAAGAAAAGGTATCATTAATGGCTTTTTCGGTTCCGTTATCCGTCCTTAGGGATAACTGTTTTCGCGGGACATCGGCGTAGTCTATTATCCGTCAAAACAGTCATTACTCTGGACGGAATTTTCTATCTGAACCTCAAGTAACCGATGCAAGGTTTTTTTTTATAATCTGACACTGATATACTGGTAAGTTCATGAGATTGTGTTTCATCTTTACGTTAAAAGTGATATACTGAACAGTCAGTCACCATCTGTTGCTTCATGACGTCAAAACTGAACTACACACGAGTATATAGGTTAAAACAAATGCGTTACGTAATTAATTTATTGCGGAAAATGACTCGGTATTTTGAAACGAGAGCTGAATTCTACGGAAATTACCGATCGATGATTCGGCAATTATCACATTCGTACACCGTAGTTTATGTGAAAAATCAGACTACTAGCTAAATCTGAGAGAAACCTATGCATAACAAGTCATTGGCAAGTTACATGTGTATATTATTAAGCATAGGTGCTTCTCTATATATTTAAATATACAGTCAAACATGTCTTAAGCAGCTAGTCAAGAGAAGGAGCAAAAGTGGCCTTTTAAGACAGGTTGTTGCTTAATATAGGTTAATTAACTCTAAAAACATAGAAATAGGGAAATAGAAAATATGGCTATTGCAAATACTTGTTCTATAGGCAATTCCAAACTCAAAATAAAATATGTATAAAATGCATGCCGATTAAAAGTTTCTAACACACATGCTCATTGCAATATATATGTGCATAATTCCTGTTTATTAACTTTACATTCACTTTTGAATTGACACCTAGCCTTTTATATATACTATTGAGAGAAAAAAAAACAACATATCCACGTTGCAAAGAATACCAGATGTTTTATTTAAAATAAACAGGCATATTTTACAAAGGGAGTAACTGCTTCATTACAACTCTTCTATACTCGTACACGTTTTTCAACAATTAATATGCCAATTAAGACATGGTTGCACGTGTCGGAAAGGATAACAGCGTGATTTAATTATACTGCTAATTAGTAACTTCTATTCCTATAGACAAACAGTAACGGCAGCAGTTTTTCTAATTAAGATACTCTAGGGACTACTTTTATTGGCGGTTTTACCGAAGCACAACTATTATTGGCTTACATAATAACTGTCATAGCAATTTGTGTTTATGTTTCTCCTATAACAGGTCTTGGCATAATATTACTTCAGTGACGGAGCGCACAGGAGGTGCAATCTCAAAATTTATCTGATCGACAATCGATTATTTTCTCTTATATTCTTTATAATTATGACTTGATCATGCATCTTTGCATATAGTTTTCATATATATATTTTTTTACATACATCAATACATCTTTATGTATTTCATACAGAAAATAATCACATAGACATTAGATTCATTATTTACACAATCGGTATTGCTTTTTATAGATCGGGGGTATGCTTTACCTGTTATCTTTTATTTCCTCTTTATTACCAACTACAGAAAGTACTGAGCGAGCTCTCACCTTTTATCTGCAGAAAACAACCCGTCGAGCTTGCACTTGGTATGGTATTATACAATACCCATATATTTTGTGCTGAGTACTTGTATTGTTAGTATATGAAGCAAACACTGTGATAGTTAATGGTGAAATGGCGTAATTAGTATTCTGTCTTGGATTATGTAATACATATAAGCACGAGTACTTAAATCAGAATGGATACGATGCAAACATGTTCAATGAAGCGTTACTGTATAAAGTTTATAGGAAATCGAAAACTTCTTTTTTTCAGATGACATTGACGAGGAACTACTGCGAACGTTGTTGTCAAAGTGAAATTCTGTTCAAACTTATTACTCTCTAACAATAATATTAATGGATACCTAACAGGTCGGCCGCATTCGGATACAGGACGTATGTATCAGGTGAGATTCATTATTTATTCAATTATTATTTATTTTCAATTTTAATATATGCTTGACAATAACACATATCTTAATTTTATCAGTGACCTTGTCGACATCATATCTAAGATTGTTTTAAAGGTATCCGTACTTGAATCTTGACCATTACACACACCTTTTAGATTGTTTTAATAGTATTCACTACTAATCTTTGAGATGGCATTGAGAATACTATTTAACATATATCAATTCAATGTGTGGCCCCGTGTGTTTAAAACCCGAAGACATAGTCAGTATTTGAGCTGCCTGTCAGCAAGTCAGTAAGTCAGTCAGTCAGTCAGTCAGTCAGTCAGTCAGTCAGTCAGTCAGTCAGTCAGTCAGTCAGTCAGTCAGTCAGTCAGTCAGTCAGTCAGTCAGTCAGTCAGTCAGTCAGTCAGTCAGTCAGTCAGTCAGTGCGTCAGCAGTCATTCCGTCCGTCCGTCCATCCATCAGTACCACTTTTTTTCTGTGGAGTTCAATGCAATGATTTCATATCGACAACATTTATTTCTCTTTTTAGCTTACATTATTACAGTACAATAGAATTACTGCAACTGCAGGTCGTGGTTTCAACTGATATATAACTAAAGAAACTAACAAAAATGAGAAGTATGATTATAAGGACACATGCACCATAACAACACAAACTACAAACACACTTTATGATAATTGTAACAAGAAAAATCATAGCCTATTTACATAGCCGATGAAAACGAACGACCAGATGAATGCACTTGTTGGGTGTATTGTAAAGGTTATAATATATAAGAGATAGAGATGTCAATATTTCTTGAGAAGAGTATTGACATTTCACAATTTTATCCTGATGTGCCACTGCTTACCCCTCATGTATATTACATTTCCCTTAAAGGAACTGGTTTCATTTGTTATGTTCCGACATGAAAAGAAAACAAGAGGCCCAAGAGGACCCGAGGACGATCTTCTTGTTCATAGTGGCCTTAGCATTTTTTAAAATTTTACAATATCAGATCTCTTTGTGGGTCGTCTAAACCCCTTATGGAAAACTACCTGATATTTTTAAAAAGGACAATACATTAAAACATGTTGTAACAAATAAATTGACATCAGATGTGTTTATTGCCTTTAATCGATTTGCGGGTGCACCCATCATCGCTCTTATATATTACTTGACTGCAATGACAACGTTAATGTCTATAATATTTACATCAATCGTAAACTACTTTTTCTGTTTCCGAATTAATATTATATGTTTCTGAACACTAGCTGTTGTTTTTTATTCGTGTTTCGTCTTTACGTATATAAATGCGTAGCTGTTTAATATTTGAGTCTAATTCCGTTTGAGTTAGTTTCATGTTGAATATCTTGACACGAATATCAAAGCAACTCCAGTCTACAATAAAATTAAATGTTACTGTCATACTGTTAAAAACTGAAGATACAAATACATTTTACTTAGCGTTATATCGCTCTCCAATATATATATAATTATGTATATATATATATATGTCTTGGTTATTCACAAATAATTATCTCCATATATATATATATCATGCATTTTGAATGAGCACCTAAAAAGATTCCAAAAATCGTAAGTTCCGTTGTTGTGAATTTAATTACCTCCTTTTATGAAATTAATATATATGAATTCGCTGTATCTCTATGATCCAGAGGGTTTATAAATCTGTCCTTTATACAACATGCGAGTAATCATGATTCCTTAACTTGATCCTACTCATATAAAGCTATCAGTTCATGTATGTAAATTGTCCGTCCAGTCCAGATGTGTTGCATGTAAGTCCATAGTATATAAGCCATGGTCGACACTAAATTTATTTGGTTTGGCAGAGGCCTTGATATTGTGTCTATGGTTTGCATCGTAGCTAGGCGCGCTAGCCGTAGTCTGGTCTGTACATTTATATCTGCATACTTGCTAGTTTATTAACATCATATAATGCAAGATATTGATTATTTAGTTATTACCCAATTTGTAATGGTGACTTAATTCTGCAAGCCAGTTAGCCACATGCGACTAAGCGATTTTTTTGTCTTAAATATCCCAACATATAATTATGTCAACATAATCGTTGAATTTCGCTAACTGACTGGCAGAAAAACGCCACCATAGTTTGTAAATATTAAGCAGCATTGTGCAAATACATCGTATTTCAATGAAAGGTACATGCGCATGTCATAAGTACGTTCATTTTAATACCGATGTTTATTGGTCCTGGTACTTGATGAACAAAAGGTTTAGTATTGCTGTGTCGACCGATCTCCTTATACGCCATCACGACGTTTGTCAATACTTGCGTAATTACCTGGTCTGTACAACGGGCATAGCTCTCCCGGATTTCGTCCTTTTAATAGCAGCACATTTGAGCACATTGATTGGTCATTTGCTTCAGGGAAAATTTAAATGACGTAATTTCTTGATAAGTGTTCAATTGCTATGAATTATGGAACAGGCAGCATATAATTCCCTGCTTTTTTCATTAGATGTTAGCAGACCTGATTCTGTTTCTGTTTATATATATACTAATAAGGATCTGGTCAACTTCAAGATGTTTCTACACATCATTAAATTCCTTTAATCTACCAACAGTATTGCGATAGCAGCTGTTACAGGATGAATAGCGTTTAGCGACTATTATTCTTATCTGCTATGACGTCAACTACACCGGTTACAGCATGTTTATATTCAATAATGTTGTGAACAATATAGCGGTCTAGACGTGTCTATTAAAAGTCACAAAGTTTCAAGTATACGTCATATTTTCTTTATTAATAGTTATGAAGTTGAAATTATTGCATTAATTAGGCACACGTATACAATTTAAATGACATGCTTTGTTAATCTATTGTAGTATATTAATTCAGTTTATAACACAACCAAGAATGACACAAACTGCCATGTTAGTGTCGTATTTTAATTGAACGTTGGTTTGTTCTGTACTTCCAAAAAAAATCTAGTTAGCAATTAAATGGATGTCTAATTTTAGGCACCCATCCTTATTTTTTATTTATGACATGTCTTTTGTGAAACAACTTATGGGCATGTTTTATAAACGATTCATATATTACAATCGCAAAACAGAAGATAACTGAGACAACAGCGAGCATAAATGATTGTATCATAATAACGGTTTGTATGACCTTTACTGTTATTTACAGTATTATTTGGTTCGAAATGTCCTGGGTAGAACCAGAAATAAGTATATGTAGATCATGTGTCTTTCACAAGGACATGGCCGTGGCGAAGGATCGAACCAACGACCCTCCGACCCTGCATTTGATGCTCTACTACTGGACCACGTGCTCCACACTCAAGTGGGTAACCCTAAGGACTTGCTTCACAATACATGCAAACGTTTAGAGATATTTAAAACTTTCAAGGCTCAAAACCTTACAGATAAGAATGGTTTCAGAATATAATTCCAAACGCTACTAGGTCTTGCGAGTTAGATTGACTGTATGCCAGTCCGTGGTGTAAACCACAAAAGTATATGGAAAAGTACCCCATTTGTATATTTTCATTTGGCAGACTGTTTCCCAATCTTTTAATATCTATAAATAATTTGTACAGCTGACAGTTTTTATTGGTGTGACGTCACCGTAGAGATGTGTTGTGAGATATACTGCACGTGAACTCTACGTAATCTGTCTGTAACGGTGCCAACTTATTTGTTTTATTATTTCATTATTATGAATGATCCTGGGCTCGTGTTTATGACCTTGTACAGTTTATATTTGTATATTTTATATCCGAAATAGGCTTAGAACGGACATGAATATTTTATAGTAGGTTTTAAAACCAGGACTGGTTACTTCAAACGAATATAATTTAAATATACTGCAAAAAGAGGTAAAATAAATAGTTTTACTTAGCAGCTATATAAAGAAACATATGCCCAACAACAACAACAACAACAACAACAACAACAACAACAACAACAAATCAACAACAACAACAACACTAGTGTTGTTACTGTATTGATAAAATGTTTTCGATATTCGTAAGATAGAATTACTATACAAATAAAGAAAAACTGAAGTAAGTTTGTTATTCCAGTTTCATAATTTCAACATCAAACTTACCATAATATTGAATACAGACTTTATTTGACAATGTATGAAAAACTGAGATTGAATTTTTTGTCCGATGCGGCCGTTTGCCCACCCAGCAGCTAGCTAAATTGAGGCGTACCGAATGTCTAACTGCCTAACGACTGGCAACGATAGCTTTCGAGGATGTAACTGTGTACATATTAAGGTGTCTCATAAGTGTCTCATTGTGGATGACCATTTCAATGAGGCGACACGATGATAAACATACACTTATAAGATAAAGGTATGCCTTCTACTGATCACTTACCTAAACCAATATTTGATTGTTCCCCACATTCTGGCGATAGACAGATGTGATTTCCCCGTTTCACCATATACGTCTAAATCATATATATTTTGAAGGTGTCATACTTAGCACTCATTTATGAAAAAACCTTTTATGTACACGATATATATTTTGTGCTGCATCATATCTCCATACCTCATTTCAGTAACACAAGATTGGCCAAACACAAGCATTCAATAACTTAAAAACACATTTTTTTTCAAGACCCTTCATCTTTCTTGCCATCGACACCAGATTGATCATTGAAGTTATTGTTTCATCGGAATTGCATTCACCGCTTATGTAAATGACTCGGCACTCGACATTTATTATCCTACTTAATTAAAATGATTTACAATTTCATTCATTTATCTATCATATGTCCACGATACATAACTACAACGTGTCCATATTTCCAAAATATAATCATTTAAGCTTTTTAATGTTAACGGTTAAATTTCAATCTTCACAATAGCGTTTAAGTTTATTTTACGACAACTGGAGTCCCATGGCGGTTTCCGATAACAAAAAAAACGTCGTCCGCAGAACAGAACAAGCAAATTCATAAATAATATATACATAACGGAACAGCTTACCCGCTGTTTGGATACAGGATGATACAGGATGCATGCGTATGAACAACTTAGTGAAGAAATGATATGTATTTGTTTTACTATTTATTACTTTCTTTCCTTTCCAATCTCTTTCTATTCTCATAATATCGGTCAAGAAAAAACTGTTAAAATATGTCATTTTACTATTTAATGTAAACATTGTAAAAATGTAGGAGACGGACCGAACCCAATGTTGAAAGAACTTGTGGCCCAACTCCATTCCATGTTGAAATAAAATATGTTTAAACTAATTACTGCAAAAATTGTTTATTAAAGTGTTCCTTTATTTGTACATGTTCTAATGGCAGAATTCGATGTTATCCATATTTTTACAGCATTTTATAATTTCCTTAACTATAATATAAAACATGCATGCAAAGTTACCACTGAATGGGTATGTTGATCTTTATATGTCTCCGATGTTTCCTTTTCGGAAAAAAAACAAGCGTCGAAGTAACGAAGAGAACTTAGTCAGTATCATAAGACACTCTGATTTACTAGTATCATACAAAGTATCTTGTCGCTTCGTACGTGATCTCGTTTCGACCGGGAATATGTGCATTTGTTGTGGACTCCACTGTCCAAACAACTTGTATTATAGGCATAGTGCCACCATTGCAAAAAGGAAGTGCTTCCGTGGGGTAGTCGCATAATGGCGGTTATAAATAATCCTCAATTCTTCTTCTTTAAAAATGCATTTTCCTTATTTTAATGCTCATTTTTTTATTTGAATGGCATTATTGATGTATTTTGAACATTTTGATAGCATTGTCATGTTTGAATTGTGAATTTAGAAGAAAAAAAATCATGCTTGGAAATTGGGGTATGAATTCATGATTTCGGAAGTCTACTTTCACTTTGTCACCAGTGTACACACTGAGCAGAAAAAAAATCTCTTATATGACACATGACCCCTACTTTTCTCATCATATTTTGATAGTGCAGAGGTTGACAAACAGTAAAATGTAAGTTTCACTTCTTTCATTTGGGACCCTCTATGAATGACAAGCCTTCAAACTTTTATTATTTACTATAGAATAAAGAACAAAAATCAATGGTGGGGTTACACCTATAATACACACAATTTACGTCTCACACCACTATTACATTTCCCATAGGGCTCCATTGTAACATTAATGTCCAAAACACAGTGAAAAAAAAAAAAATCTGTAGCATGTGTTTAGGCTCAAATTCTTCGTTGGTTAAAGATCTGCAATAATAAAGGAAAACAAAGTATACCTTGACCAGGTTGTTTTTTTTTTAAATTCAAGGGTTTTGGATAAATTCCAATTTACATATTAATAATATGTAAACTATTCGCCCATGATGCAGTCCGAACCAACAATTCTAAAATGACACAGGATTGCCTAGAAATATGGTATCAGAATCTAATATGGTGATTTCAAACGTACTGATCATTCACCATATGGTAGGAAAATAAATCATTGCAATACAAAGCCCTAAAAAGAAGAAAAAGGGAACTAACGTTTTACTTCTACCTCTTTTATCTCAAGGTCCGGGGTAATCGAGGTAGATAATAGTGATGTGAGTTCTACAATATATAGTCAGTAACCTTAAAGCAAGAAGTGACCGTATGTTTGAAATTGATTATTTCGTCCCATTAATACAATACGGTACCTCGTGTATATGAAAAGGGAAGGCCTTTGGTACCGCTTTGCACCATTGGAGCGATTGATGGCTGTTAAATAATTTTGTATATCACCTTTTCAAGGCTGCAACTTTTTGTTATCTTGTATAACATAAAACATACGAATGATTTTTTAACTTAATATTTCCTCCCGTTGTCGCTAATAGATAATGCTAATGATTTCGATTAAAATCAAATTACTCTAAAATATATCTAAATGAAACACAAATTCACAGATAAGTAATCATATCGCATAGCTTTCTTAATGTTTTAAATTATCAAGACCCCTTGCCATGAAATACATTTTAAAAAATCATCTGAAAACTACATTAATGTAGATATCCATAGTTTCTGAAAGATTATCAGGTATATTTTATCATACCATTATGTATTATTCTACATAATAACGCGAAATTAAGATAAACTTTTGCTTTATCTGCAAGGAATGCTAATCTTGTTGGTAAAACTGTTTGTTATGTCAATAAATAGAAACTAATAAATATAACTGAGTCGAACAGTTCTTTTCAATATAACTAAACTTGTTTTGTTTGAATTTTACCAATCAAATTTTGATGTGTTATCTGGCGCTCTTTCCGCGGATGATTAAATATACGTTTGTTTGCTGGATTAAAACCAGTTGTTGCTTTTTTTTTTTAAACAAAACCAAATATAACACGCAAATAATAACATGATAACTAAAATACATGTTAGTGCCTGCTAGTCTTAAGATTATCAAAGTCAGTACGAAAAGATTAAGTACTCGGCATGGCTCCTACTTAATTTTTGTCTTTACCTCACCTGACAAGTTTCAGGCTATCAGATACTTACATGATATTCTCTATCAATGCGCATGTCAGTATAACTAATGATGAATCTGTTTCGTACAACAATAATGTTAGAATTCATTATGACTGCAATTATTAATTGAGTTTAATGCTATTTTAAATGCGTTACACGTTATATATGAATTAGTTTATTGGTTTAAGTACTAAGTCTGAGCAAAACCCACCGTCCTTCCATCAAATAGCTAGCACGTTTCTCACATGTTTGGACGAAATTGGGCTCGAGTTTACAATCTCAACACTGACACTTTAGACAGCATATAAGAACAATCGATGTAGACCCTCTGTAAAACACATATTTATGACCAACGTTAATGTGACACAATAAGGCAACGTGAAGAGCACGCATAAAACAATGACAAATAAATGAACATTGACAGTGAATATTAACATTGAACATTAGAAAGGTACAGAAAATATCATAATGCGTTCGCCCCTTCTCCCTCCGCACACATCTACATCCCGAGGTTAAGACGATGTGACAACGCTATTTTGCCTTATAAATGGGTTAGTCGGCCAATCTATCAGCGAGTCCCTTTAAGACGTCTGACACAAATAAATACGAATTCGTTATTTTCCATGCTGTCAGATGTTTATGAAAATGCCTATGTTTTACGAGAAACATAAAACTATAAAAAAGGCCAATACCGCAGATGATTTGTAATTAAGTTTTCAGCCTGCACATTTGTGTTACCGTCAGTAATAAAAAGGTAACGAGATGTATATCTAAAGCTGGGTTTTAGGCGCGAATAAAAAGGTAACGAAATGTATATCTAAAACTGGATTTAAGGCGCGAATAAAAAGGTAACGAGATATATATCTAAAACTGGATTTAAGGCGCGAATAAAAAGGTAACGAGATGTATATCTAAAACAGGATTTAAGGCGCGAATAAAAAGGTAACGAAATGTATATCTAAAACTGGATTTAAGGTGCGAATTAAAAGGTAACGAGATGTATATCTAAAACTGGATTTTAGGTGCGAATTAAAAGTTTACGCGATGTATATCTAAAGCTGGGTTTAAGGCGCGAATAAAAAGGTTACGCGATGTATATCTAAAGCTGGGTTTAAGGCGCGAATTTAATGGTAACGAGATGTATATTTAAAGCTTGGTTTTAGGCGCGAATAAAGAGGTAACGAGAAGTATATCTAAAGTTGGGTTTTAGGCGCGAATTCTCATTTGTTTATGAAATATAGAAATATGTACAAAAAGGATAATCCCTTCTTTCTAAAAATAAATTTAAATGTGGGGCTCTGGATTTAGTGGCTTACTATTAGACTCAGGTAAGTTGGGTCGCTTATTCGATCCCCGTCTAAACAGAACTATATACAATTAAATATCCCATCGAATCCCACTATATTCATATAAACCATGATCAATTCGGAATTGAACCTATCCAAACTTGAAATCAAAATATATTAATTGGTCGTGTGATATTAATTTGTTTGTATAAAAAAAAGATGAAAAGTATTTCAATTCGATGTCATAATTGCTACGTACTCAATTATTCAATGAAATCGTATTTTATACACAAAAAATCGCTCTAGGCGATTCCACGTTACGTCAAAGATTAAATAAAGCATCTAACACAAGTAGTTGGATCCTATACTTATTCCCCGAGCAGTCCTCGAAGTCTGTCATAAAGGAAGTCGATATACAGCTATCGGAGTCTATAAAAAAAATCACAAATTGATCCTGGATCTAATAAAATATTAATAACAGCGTTATTAATTAAGATAATTTGACATCCAATATTGTTTTATGTTTTATGTGAACCCTATACTGTCGGTAATTCGATTACTATAACCCATTATCCCAGTAACCGCTTGTTTCTAAATACATAGAGAAGTACAAAATATATCATAATGTTAAGTCCTACATATGTTCTAAGTAACCGTAATGGTGATTGATTAATTGATTGAATATTTAGCGTCATTTTTATGCCATCGAGGGCTAACAGACGATCAGTTAACCTTACCACTGTTTCCTGGGATTTAGCAGTACTCGAGCACACCCTATCTCCGCAAGTATCTGTTAACTTTCCCTCTTGAATCAGCGGTGAGAGATGAATGATAATGAGACACAATGTCGTATATCAATCATCACGGAGACTGTTGCCGGGCGGGGATTCGAACTCACGACCCCTTGATTGATCGGGCCCGTAATGGTGAAATCGTCTATAAGTTAAATATGTCAAAGGTGTTCTATTAATTTTTTTTTTTATCTTTTCTTGAATTCGCCGAATGAAGTGTAACGCCGTTTTTAACATATAACTGGTTACATTTCACTTTCACGTATCCAGTTTTATTGATGGGGTAATATCGCAATTAACTGACAAACTTTCTCAAATATTTTTTTTTACCGAGCTAGATTCGAACCCAAAACCACAACAGTGAGACGTCAGTGGTCGTTAGATGGCAAAACCATAGACTTCTCGGCCACAAGGTAACCTTAATAATGAATTTGCATCAGGTGTTTAAGCAGTTTTCATCGTTTTATAATTCTGTTAGAAATGTATAAACGATGGTCCATGTCTTTTATTTTCAAACACACCGAATTACAATATTCCAAATTTCGCACAACCAAGACACAATTGCACAACACCATCATTTAATTACATAGCATGAACACTGTTTAAGGTAGTTCGCAGCGTTCCTATTGAATATTTTGACATCTGGCGTAATTTATCAAAAATCTCTACAATTGATCCATTAAGTCTCAGCTTTCGTTGAAGCTTTTTTTTTAAATTTAGTATCGCGGTTTCTCGTTAACAGTGCCACTGATGGTACGCATTTTTCGGACGGTTTTCGCCGTTTATCCCTTTAAAAAAATTCAATATTGATTTAAAATTATTTTCAATAATTATTACATTATTAAAGTAATTATTTTATTTCGTGTGATAAGATTATAATTTTTATGCAGATAAAATACAATTTGTATTACCTTTACGTCTAATCAATGCGCCGGTGTTGATATAAAAGCGGTTTAAAAACGTTTTGAACATTCACGGCTTATTGCGCGAAAAACGCTCTGGTAAAAGTTCTTGAATTTAATATATCGTGTTAAATTTCACTAAAATATGACCGAATAAACAGAGGTGTTCAGAGGTGTTCACGCTAGTTTTTCATGAACTTAATTTAAATTTAAATCAAACACTTAAAAAAACACGACTTTGATATTTATGCGGAAATCATACACTTTTTCAATAAAATAAACATGCATGTGTATGTTCATTTGGATGGTCACACAATAAAATACACTCTGAAAGTAACACTTTTTTTTTATTGAAAATCGATTGAACTTATCTTTAATTTTATGCGTTTATTTTTTAAAAAAGTACATTGATATTACTAATATACTTCGAAAGTTTAAAATAAAATTAAAACGTTTTTTAATAACTGTTCTAGTTTCATTTTAACTAGGTCCAATCTTTTTATTTTTATATATAGTGAAACATTACAACAAGAGGCCTATGGGGACTTGAATTGCTCTACTGGACAGCTTGAATGTAAATAGCAACAGGATGAAAAGAGATCGTTTTTACTATTCAAGGACTAATGTCTGAAGTTCAAGTCCTAATTGTTGTATACAAAACACTGGAAGGTGGTGTTGAAAATATTTTCTTTCAGAAAGAATTTTCACATTATTGACTTTTATGTATTAAATTCATCATTTTCAGATGCCAAATGCATATGTTGAAACATAATTTTATCCTGAGATGAGGAGGTAATTTTTTAATCCTGTTTTGAAAACTCTAATGTAAACTTTAATATCCAGTTAGAACTTAAATTTTCATATGAAAATGTCCAAGTCAGTTAACTCATAAACGATATGAACAATCCTTGACAAAAAACTCCAAACCGTTTTTCGAGTTCAAAATCGCACGATTACATATTAAAGTTTTATCAAAACATATATCATAAAATTATTAACAAAATAAAAAGTCGTGCTGATGACAGTTGAGATGGACTGTTTTCAAATAACCCTATTGGATAAAAATATGGGACGTATACTGTCGGACGGACGACGGGGGCTGGACATATTAGGATCACATCACGTACGCCCTACTAGCCTTTGGTTAGTAGAGATAAGCTGAAACTGCCTTGATATGATTGTAAACCTTTCACATTGCATGTAACAGATAAGGCTATTTTGGAATTTCAATTAAGCAACTACAGCAGACAAAACGATTAATCTGATACCATATCTTAAATTGTTAGACACGCATGTGACAAAATTAACATGCACTTTTGATGCACGATAGTAGCTTATCAGGTAACATTATAAATGTGTTTTGGGAAACACACTGACAGAAGTGTTTCTTCCAATCCAATTATACACTAGAACAGTTTTAATCGTTTGTCTCGGCGCCTGTGTTTTAATTTAATGCCGTTTTAAGAATGTGTCTTTTATAAAAGATATGATTGATACAGAAAATATAGAACAAGGAACGTTTTAAACTTAAATGTCGGAGCGGTATGGACGTTCATTGAAATTGATAAGACCTATTATATACATATCTGACTCCTTTAATATTTCATTTTCACTTGTGTTTCAATACGATGATGTGCCTGGAAACGTTCCAGCAGACTCGCACATAACACAGTTGACTAGAGGAATTAATTGCAATAATTTGAACACTTGCTTCAGATTGGAGCTTCTTGTTGTTGCTCTCACTGAAAGCTTCTACCGTAATTAGGTTACTAGATTTCAAGTAATGTTCTGTAATTGTCCATCAACTTTCTGTATTGCCGCCATAAAGTCCACAAGGGTAGCTGGTTGTGCGAATATCACAACATAACGAAACTTTGTGAATTATGTGATTATGTGATGGACAGTAACAATGGGTAACAAGACAATTTCTGTTATACCAGTGTGATTGTTTTTAACTAATGCATCACTAATACATTACTAATGCAATTGCTTGTCGTGTATCGATTTATTCCATGAATTTAACCTATGGGTCTCACTATACAGTTGTATCTGATTCTTTTTCCATATGTATAAGGTCTACGGTTTTCTCGTTAAAAAGAACAGTTTTTAAATTGTTTTTCCTTAGCAGGAAAGTATCCGCTCATAAAATGCACAATGACTGGTAGGTTGACCAATATTATATTTAAAGAGGGTGCAGTGTCACCCCTACGTTATTTTTTTTTAAAACACAAGTCAGCAACTGCTCTAAAATAAAAATCAGTGGAATAGCAATTGCTTTTAACTCAAAGAATATTAACTGAAAAATAAATTAACAAAATGGATATTAATTCTTGGTATTTGAAAGATTGCAGCAGATTTTCAGCAAAAGCTGTCGCATGGGCACTTGGTCACCCATGTCAATTATGCAAGAAAGAGGTTAAATATACGCTAATATACCAACATTAACACCTGCAAAGAAGTACAATACACGCTAATATACCAAGATTACCAAGATTACCACCTGCAAAGCATTGCAAAGAAATAAAAACGGATTCCTGATTTATAACCTGCCATAAAACATTGTCGGTTCGACAATACAGCAGTAATCTAGTACATATAGTCAAATGTAAAACAACATATTGCTTTGTATAAATGTACGTCATCACCAGTGCAGAATAAATATGTTGATATCAGTCACTTGAACAGATACATCAGTTTCTTATTAATGCAGTGTTTGTATGAATAGTCGCTAATACATTTCGTTTAACATTAACAATGTAATGACAGCAGATAACACGTGTCTACAAGCCGTTATACGATATTAAGTTTTTTGGAAACTCAATAATTTTCCGCAGTATAAACCTATCAATGGTAAATGATCAAAAAACAAATGAAAACCACACTGTTTAGTTTAAATCTTGCGCACAAAAATGAATGACAAGTAATTTATTTTAAATGAGAGGTGAATGGTGTTCAATATATTATTTTATAATGTCCATTGAGGCTATAGTACATAAGTATCCATATGCGCGAAAAATAAACCCATTGACGTGTCAGTAAACGCAATACGTTCCTTCAATATCCGTTTAAATAAATCAGATTCCTGTAACATACACTTATAAAGTTATGTATATAGTAAGATGCAAGACAACGAAGATTAACATCATCACAGCAAACTGAAGTGTTAACTTATTGGCAATACACTTTGGTGTAAGTGCATCCAGATAGTTCTGAACATAATGAACGCTGCAATTAACTACATACCTCGTAGTATCGCATGTTTTTGCTGGAGTTGTTACATAATATATGAAATAGATTGAGGACCTCCAGATATGGTTTTACAGAGTAAATTATAGCACAAGTTTAATACGAGAATATCAGAGCCATGTCTAATGAGGCGCGAGTTCTATCAAGACCATATACTACTGTGTTTTTGTATTTGCTAAGACTAATTTCTGGTTTTGCAAGATTTTAAAAAAAAAATTGCTACGATTAAGCAAATTATTTATATACTAGATACAAGGTATGATATTAAGACCATAATTGTGTAGCAAGACATTATGTGTTTTAGTAATAGTGTCATTAGTTATAATCATGGTTAACAAGGGATGTTAGACCACTCGTGTAACCGCTTTGCTACATGTTACTTTTCTTTTTTAAGTTTCCTGAATACGTGATATATCGTCTCAGTTATAAATTGTGTCTGTAACGAAATCGGTGTTTTAGCGATATATCCTAGATACAGTTTCCGTTTATATCAATGTTAACTCCTCTTTCAAGTATAAGTGTTTTCGTAAGTGAAACCCAAAACGTGCCTATGATAGAAATAGCTTCCAGAATATCCATCTCTGCTTATGATTTTATGACATTATCTTTCTGAGTAAGTTGATTCATGTAATATAAACGTACTAACTGAAATTCAAACAAATCAGACTCAACGTGTTTCCTTTGCAAATATATTCCACAAAACACGTTAAGGACCGTACCCTATATAAATTGTACTGTTCTATAGTTTAAGCTGTTCTGTGAACAAAACTAGAAAAGGTAATTGAAAACGGTTTTCTGATCATTGCTTCGTTCTCTTAATATCTTCAGAGAATCATTTGAAAAAATGTTTTGAAATAAAATGAATTTTAAAATTTGTTTAAAAAGCACTTTTAACCACTTTTTCTTGCATTGGGGTAATAAATTGATTATAAGATCGATAAACATGTAAAATTATTTGAAAATAATCTAATATTTTAAGTAAGATCTAAAGGACGTTGTAACAGCAGAGGTATACTTTTTTTGAGATTTTGAAAATCAAAGGATGATTCAGGGCAACTGGGTGTTGTAAAAACATTTTTTGTAATTGAGTTTGATTTGAAAGAACATGGTTTAATCTTAAGTTGATAAATAAAAACTTTTTAAAAAATAAAAGAATTGCAAAACAAAAGTTTTAGGGCAAAAACTTTTTTCTCCAATATGCGTTTTTTATTATTAAATTTAAATATGTATTTTTGTTAATATTGTTTTTGGATATATTGCCCATTCTTTAGCATTCCTTCTTACATAAAGAAGCAGAGGTACTACAAACTGTTTCTTAAAAAGTGAACCTATACTATTTTAATGTAACACCTATGAAAAGTAGTATAATAAAATTATTGTCATTTTTGCTCAAACTGAAGATTTTAATCCATATCTAATTAAGCTGGTATATAATTTTCAGAAATAGAGGTAACTGAAAATTGATTAAATGTGCTATGTTTCCCTTTTAAAACAAAATATATTTATTTATCAATAAGCTTTTTTTGATTTTTAAACCTCAATTTAGAGTCGAGATAGATAAGAATATATAGTCACATATAAGAATGATGGCAAATATCTATAAAATGCAACTTATTTGTATGTAAAACTTAAACGGCAACGCAAGAGTGCGATGAATTTAAAACTAAAACGGCAGCACAATCTGTACAATGACAAGTGCAAACATCAAAATGTTTTAAAAGCAATTTCAAACAACTCACATATTTGCAAAAACATCTGTTTCTATATTGGTTGTTTTGAATTTTATTATGGACAAAATGTCAGGAGATTCCAACTGTTTCCCGTCGTTGTTATTTTCGCTTCATTTTAATCTTTATTTTTACGCATGTTGA
This sequence comes from Panopea generosa, assembly GCA_029582155.1. Classification (NCBI taxonomy): domain Eukaryota; kingdom Metazoa; phylum Mollusca; class Bivalvia; order Adapedonta; family Hiatellidae; genus Panopea; species Panopea generosa. The sequence goes on from CM055897.1 coordinate 43,963,393, forward strand.
CGGCTAATCAAATCATTTCCGATTTCTAGAATTGCACTGGGAGTCGTATCAGTTTCGGTTAAGGGCATGTGTCAATATAACGGAGTAGGTTGCACAGTGCAGTTTGAACACGATATCTCTAACATGGTGTATTTACTTGTCATTTTCACCCATTAACAAACTTTCTAATGGAAATTACATTAGAGACAAATCGAAGTTGCTTGAATAAATCGAGGGTTAAGAACTATTTATGGAATATATTTTTTGTTCTCCCCGAAGTGTACATAATGCTAACATGTCATGATCTCATGACCATTTTAATAAGTCTTACTTAAGACCTTATGTGCTTTGTCTTTATTTATTATATTGGTCTAATATGAACGCTGAAGCGGGATAAGATAACCCTATAAACAGTTTGCTAAAGGTTACAAAGATGTGTTTCACTCAATACATGACACATTGTCAGTTATGAGTTTTTGTCTATAAACGTCACCGGTGTTTAAGTAATATGTTCCGGATAATTTATCCATCCATAGACATGTTACATGATGTAAATTTCCAACCTTAAATTAAACCAGTGTGTACAATAAAAACCATTTACTGACTGCGTCCATGTAAGAATAGCTATTATAATTATTTGTCGGGACACACAGAAGTGGTGAAATCGGTATTATTTATATTCTCATATTCACAGACCAAATCCATCTTTACACCTATGAATGAAAACCCGCATTGAGACAGTAAGCACATGTATAATCCTCTCAAACGTTTTGTCTAAGAAAGTATCAAATGTTTGTATAATGATTGATTGATTGATTGATTGATTGATTGATTGATTGATTGATTGATTGATTGAATATTTAGCGCCATTTTATGCTATCGAAGGTTAACAGACGATCAGTTAACCTAACCACTATTTTCTGGGATCCTGAAAGGTTAACCAATACTCTAGCACACCCCATCTCTGAAAGTAACTGCTAATTTGCCACTTGAATCAGCGGTGAGAGACGAATGATAATGAGACACAATGTTGTACATCAATCACCACGGAGACTGTTGCTTTTGCTATCATACCTTTGAAACTTAAGAAATTAGCATACATAGTTGCATTCCTTGTAACCGAACCCTTGACCTGACATCTCCCAATTCAGGTCTGTATTATGCTAATGTGAAAGCATTGAATTCCCTGTTTGTCACATACTTCATCAAACATAAATGCGATTTACCAAAAAAGATGACGTTATTCAACTTCCGGTGAGTTAGCTGGCCAATCAGCGTGCGTGAGTGTATGTCACTGATATGTTATGTTGTTTAGCATGTGGGCTAGGACATTTTTACAGTCTATCTTCTTTATCATTGCTGACGACAATTCTGCGAAATAGGGCATGTCTTTCAATAACTACTACTAGTTACAAGCGACTTTCCAAAATATAAACTACTCTAATGGTTTATATACATCATACTTCTATAATTTACGTTGAAATTTGCATCATTTGGATGAATATATAATTCCCAGAAAAAATATTCACTGAAAATTAATCAAAATTATCGTGTTTATCTTAAAGGCATGAATTGACGAGATATGAAATACACAGTCTCCTGGGTAATTTTGTCCTGAATTATTTAAATTTACAATAATAGATTTTGTTTAATAGTAAAAATTCCAATCATACACGAATGATATTATATCGTAGGTTACGTATGCGATACCGATCAAATAATGCATAACAGTTTAAAAGGACACATGGCAATTTTTTTTTAAATTAAGCATCGTCGTTCCTTCTGAATTACAAAATGTACATAGATTTGAATTAGATTTTGAATTTTATCATAATTTATCATTATCTTAGTTCTACATGTATAACTCAATTTGAAACTAGACTATGCAACTTTCAATTAATATATGTTTTAAAACCGGGCCCATTTCACTAACGTTCGTAAGTTTACAAACTTTTTAGTGTAAAATTTGAAAAAAGTCAAGTGTGTCGCTTACTTTTTTACGAGTTTTTGTAAGCCTTTTTAAACGTATTCTTTTTAAAATTTTCAAAAATACTGCGCAAGTAAAACGTTCCTGAATATCACAATGTGTTTGAACAAAAGTCTTAAGACTAACGAAGGTTAATGGAACGGTCCCCAGGTGAGGGTGACCTTATTAAAGCTTCAATGACCTAAAGTTAATAAGGTTTACTATAGATGAGGTACCATTTAATCTAGTCACAATATTTGCGCCAATAAAGTGTCCGATGCTAAAGTCTCACCGTTACCATGGTAACTGTTTTAATTGAGTTGCTTTTTGATCAGAAATGTAGCTGTAAGGTCTGATGCATTGTCTCAAGATGAATCATTTTTTCATCCTTAAGGTCGTGGGTTCGAGCACACCTAGGGTGTATATGAGAATGCTTGTCAGTTACTTGAAACCTAATTGTGCTTCACTAACAAAACTAAATGCAACATATCACTGCAATGGTCAGAAAATAATTACACATCGCTTTATTTAAAAAAGATCTCCAACAACCATCAATGAACCCCCCACCCCCTCCTCTTTCTTTCTCTCAAAAATCAAAGCAACATATTTTAACATTTCAGTTAGGATAATTACACAATCAGATCAGTACTTGTTGGTCAAACAAATGCCAAGGCTGTTCACTCAATTAGCACAATTAAGTAACACTTAAATATTTATGAACTCTATACGAGACTCATACATATGTAACCTTGATTCACATTTCCGATATCATTATATCTAATAATAAGCAAGTATACATATGTAGAGAACAGGAGCAGTGAATTGCTAACTGCCGCTAATAAAAGATTATACAAATATTTGTTCTGATTGTTTTATACAAATACTTCCCTGAGCGAATTAACAGTAAATAACGTTCAATACAATATTCAATATGTTTGCGACAACTTCAACCGCAGTATATTGGGTATGGGCGATAGAAGCTATCGAATCTACACTTTTGCAGATTAATAGCGTACGTTGATAAGTTATAAGTGATGAGTGGTTATTACAATAAGCAATTTGTATGATGTTTTATTAGATGGATTACATCAGCGACTTTGTGGGGGAAATTTAATAGAAGAACAAAGGTATTTATATTTCACTTAAAACATGATTAAGGAAAACTATATGATTGACTGCTATAATAATTTAGTACGTTGTTTGTTTTTATCTGATGACGAAAAGCAAAAATAGAGTACTTGGCATCTTATGTAAATATAAAACATGAGGTTGGGGCGAGAGTGGGGTTAAACATTTATGTAAAGAAGAAGAAGCAACATTGCAACACTTTGTATGGACTCTATTCATGAAAACTTCGAACTTTTGGTGTTTAAATATTACTATTTCTAGATGAACTTGGCAGTTTTGCTTGAACGTGTCTTACACTACAAAGTAATTTGTAATTTAATAGATATGAAAAACAACATTGCTGGCCAGTTTCTATCTACATCATATTGCAGTCTTACACTACAAAGTAACTTGTAATTCAATAGATAAGAAACACAACATATTGCTGACCAGTTTCTATCTACATCATATTGCAGTCTTACACTACAAAGTACATTGTAATTCAATAGATAAGAAACACAACATATTGCTGACCAGTTTCTATCTACATCATATTGCAGTCTTACACTACAAAACAACTTGTAATTCAATAGATAAGAAACACAACATATTACTGACCAGTTTCTATCTTCATCATATTGCAGTCTTACACTACAAAGCAACTTGTAATTCAATAGATAAAAAAAGACAACAAATTGCTGACCAGTTTCTCCCACATCAAATTACAGTCCTACATTACAGATATGAATTGCAATGCAGCCTGTAAAACCTAAAGTATTTCTAAACAATTGCCACATAAAAGTACATGACATACTTGCAGCACTATAGTATTTATTGTGGTGTAGTGAATAAGGCATATTAAATAGGTTCTACATTACAATATATAATAAATAAGTTGTAATAATCCGAGTAACACACATTATATATTATAGAATTAGTGACGATCGCTCTGTTAGAACTATAGCTTAAATTACATGATATAGCGTACTGCAGCGTAATAAAAAAAAATGAAATACTTTATTTACATTGCAAATCATATCTAAATATAATTATAAGGTATATAAATTTACGCAAATCAATACTATCAAGAGTTATGCACTGGCTGATGTGGTATAACTTCAGTCTCTCTTTAATATCAACATTTACCGCTGATATTTAGCGTTTATACACTCTTTATACTTCGATAAAAAACATTCTCCCGATATATAATGCATGATTACAATTAAAGCTTTATGTTTACCAATTAAAACTCAGTACAGATGTTTGCCAATTAATAATATCTCGCTAGTCTTAAATATCAATACTACGCTTTTCTTAAGTCACGTTTCGGTGCCATCGCAAAAATAACACTTCAGTTTGTAAACGTGAACGGTTTATTTGGAATTTAGTCAATGTGTAGGTGGTTTGAAGTTCCTTAAACATGCGTAAAAGCCAGAAATAAACAATAATTAAATACATTTGAAAATCGTTAAAAAGGTACATTAAAGTAAAAGGTTAGTGTTGGAGTTATCCTAACATATAAATTATAAAATATATTGCAAAATGTAACTGATTTATAACATAACATAAACAGATAACAGTAATCGTATAACTTACTTAAACGTAGGTAAATGCCTGATTTAGCTCAGTCAATAGCACGTCTGACTATCAATCCATGGGTATTGAGTTCGAATCTCCACTCGATCACAGTATCTATGATGACTGATATACGACATTGCATTTTTTTGTGATTCGTCTATCACCGCTTATTCAAGTGAGAAAGTTATCAGTTTCTTGCGGATATAGGGTGTGCTCGAGTTCTTGTTCACCTACCAGGATCCCAGGAAAGAGTGGTCAGATTAACCGATCGTCTGTTAGCCATCGCTGGCATAGCAATGACTAAATATTCAAATAATACTTGTATGTAAGTTTGATATTGATATATATCCTCTCTGAGAACAATATTTAATAGGAACATGCAATAAGAGTCTATGAATGACAAAAAAACACAACAAAGACAAACAGCTGTCACATTATTACCAATATAAACAATCTGTACCGTCCCATTAAATGTTATTGCTGCTGTTACATGGCCATATACTTATAAAGCAAGAGCAGTTGATATTAAGACTTCAAAGTCTATACACTTCTGTTGAATAGGAGCTAATATACAAACGCTATTGAATAAACTATACTATGTAAACGTTGTTGAACCTGATCGGATGAAACAAGCTGTAAGAAATCATCCGTGCTGAATAGGAGCTGAGGTTATAAATGTACATTAGATAAAAAAGTCATATGGAAACTGTAATAGAATGAGGCTAAAATGATTGATTGATCGATTGGATTAATTGATTGATTGACTATTTAGCGTCGTTTTATTATGCCATCGAGGGCTAATAGACGATCAGTTAACTTAACCACTCTTTCCTGAGATCATGAAAGGTTGACCAGTAATCGAGCACAGCCCATCTATGCAAATAGCTGATAATTTTCCCACTTGAATCAGTGGTGAGAGACGAATGATAATGAGACACAAGGTCGTATATCAATCATCACGGATACTTTTGCCGCGCGGGGATTCGAACTCACTACCCCTGGATTGATCGTCAGACGCGTTACCGAATGAGCTTATCGGGCCCTGCGGCTAAAATGAAATAAGCAATGTTGAATAGATACAGCTTAAATCGTTCTCAAATAGGAGCGAATACATGGACGTTGATTGTTAATATAATTTATTAAAACAATAAGAGCTTATATGAAAGTAGCATAATGACTTGTTTGCAAAAAAACGTGATTCCCCTCTTTGTATATTTGGAGAAATTGATGACACAGAACATTTTCTACTTCATTGCATCTCATATCACGACTCACGAACAGTATCCGAAGATCATTACCACCTCGTCTACGAATAACTACCCATTTACTTCTCTTTGGAGACGAACCTTTTTCTGTCCATACAAATATTATCATATTCAATGCAGTACATAATTACATCGAAAATACACATTGTTTCTAATATCATTTATAGTTTTAACTGGCATGCACGTAAGTAGCACTGTTCATTTTGAGCTGATATGAAACTAGCGCTGTTGATTTGGAGCTAACATGAAAACAGCGACTGTTCATTTTGAGCTGATATGAAACTAGCGCTGTTGATTTGGAGCTAACATGAAGTAGCACTGTTCATTTTGAGCTGATACGAAACTAGCGCTGTTGATTAGGAGCTAACATGAAAGTAGCATTGTTCACTTTGGACTGATACGAAACAAGAGCTGCTGCTTAGGAGCTAAAATGAAAGTAGCACTGATCATTTTGAGCTGATACGAAACTAGCGCTGTTGATGAGGAGCTAACATGAAAGTAGCACTGATCATTTTGAGCTGATACGAAACTAGCGCTATTGATTAGGAGCTAACATGAAAGTAGCACTGTTCATTTTGATCTGATACGAAAATAGCGCTGTTGATTAGGGGCTAACATAAAAGTAGCACTGTTCATTTGGGCTGATACGAAACTAGCGCTGTTGATTAGGAGCTAACATGAAAGTAGCACTGTTCTTTTTGGGCTGATACGAAACTAGCGCTGTTGATTAGGAGCTAACATGAATGTAGCACTGTTCGTTTTGGGCTGATATAAAACTAGCGTTGCTGATTAGGAGCTAACATGGAAGTAGCACTGTTCGTTTTGGGCTGATATAAAACTAGTGTTGCTGATTAGGAGCTAACATGAAAGTAGCACTGTTCGTTTTGGACTGATATAAAACTAGCGTTGCTGATTAGGAGCTAACATGAAAGTAGCATTGTTCACTTTGGACTGATACGAAACTAGCGCTGTTGATTAGGAGGTAACATGGAAGTAGCACTGTTCATTTTTGGGCTGATGCGAAACTAGCGCTGGTAATTAGGAGCTAACATGAAAGTAGCACTGTTCGTTTTGGGCTGGTATAAAACTAGTGTTGCTGATTAGGAGCTAACATGAAAGTAGCATTGTTCACTTTGGACTGATACGAAACTAGCGCTTTTGATTAGGAGGTAACATGGAAGTAGCACTGTTCATTTTTGGGCTGATGCGAAACTAGCGCTGTTAATTAGGAGCTAACATGAAAGTAACACTGTTCGTTTTGAGCTGATGCGAAACTAGCGCTGTTGATTTGGAGCTTACATGAAAGTAGCATTGTTCATTTTTAGCTGATACAAAACTAGCGTTGTTGATTAGGAGCTAATATTAAAATAATACTGTGATAACTGGAGTACACTGTGAGAGAAGGAGCAAACTAATAAAACAGTAACACTGTCAGAATAGGAACTTATATAAAAATAACACTGTGAAATTAGGAGCTAATATAAATCTAGCTTTGTCAGTTATTAGTTTGTTAGTATAATGTAATTAACTCTTCCGAATATGAGATGCTTATACACGGTATATCACACTGAAAGAGTGTGTATCAGAGATATATCACTCGGTGAAAATTACACGGATACATATGAATATACTAATTTGGGGTTGTTTTGTATGTTAGTTGTTGATGTTGAATTGTGTATTAAAGCATAAGTTTAGTATTGGTTTTACCATCATTATTAATGTAAGGATACGTGTCAGAGATACATCAAAGTGAGACAATCAGATGATTACACGTTGTTATTGAATGGCGCATAGTTCATATCGAGACAGTATAACTATTTTCAAAACAATCCTTATCACAGATAAACCACAGTGAGACATTAACATGTTTAGCTCTGGATGTTTAATTGCTCGCCTGTTATGGTTAATTCACCACACTTAAACAGAATAGCTTTTGAAGATAAGCCGCATATCATTCGAGGTAATAGCACTGAAACAATTTCATGATTAGCGGGTTATGGTCCAATGTGTGTAATAATATGTCTTATAGATACAGTAACCGATTCTGTCATACTTATCAGGGGTATGTCACACTAAGATAATTATATAGTGAGCTAGTGATGTTAAATGCTTGTACGGACATGTCACAAAGCTGCATATCCTTACTAGGGATATACCAGATTAAGACATGACAAAGATTGCTGCAAGGCATCAATGGCGCCGCAAGCTTGATTTAAAGAAACAACAATGAGTTTGCTTTGTATGTTTATTTTATGAATATGTACCAAAAGAGAATTACAGTTTAGTGTAAAATGTTGTTAGGAGACAAAATTATCATTTTGAACATACAATGCTGTAGTGGAGCCATTTCGTGAAATAATTGTGCCATTTTTGAGAAAAGCACCAAAATTGGCATAAACATAGAACAAGGTTAGCTGATTATTTTAACACCGAGACCCACTTTCAAAATGGCAGAAAATCCAAGATGGCCGCCAAAAATGGCCGCCTAATTTGACAAAATCTATATTTGTCTTTATATTTGCAGTAGTTTATAATATTTGATAGCTCTTTATGACTAATGTTATGAAAACGTATTTATAGTTGTTAATTTTAATGCTTTCGTTGCGAAAGAATATTTCAAAATATAAAAATATGCAAAATATAGACTTAAAATCTTAAAAAATAACAACAATTTCTATAATATGAATATTCTATTATAATTTTGCCCAATTTTTCATAGTTATTTTACAAAATAACAGTTACACACTTTATAAACAAATAAAACAAAGTTTCTATTGATATAGAGCAAAACATTTTATAGTATATGCAAAATACGGTGGGTGGGGTAAATCAATATTACATGTATATAAGTACTGACGTGACCTTATATTTACATTATTTAGCTTTCTATACCTTGTTAATCTAATGAAATGTATAAAAGGTTCATAATTTTTTTTTCAGATGTAATAGTATTTATGTGAGTAAGGTAAACAAAATACGATAGCTATTGTATATACATGTATCGTATACATTGGTGTAAAAAATACAAATACTGCCGGTTATGTTTTTATTGTTTTAATGCTTTGCTGTACTGATCAATATCATTTCTATGCAAACAAGTATCAAAACTCAAAAGATAAATACAACAGACACACACACACACATACATATATATACAAACATAAGTTATGGAGGTTGATGTAAATTGTGTTTGATGTCTTCGAAACTATCAGTTACAAGTCTTTGCGTATTCACTATTTTATAAATTTAGAATTCAAAAGCATCATTAGTTTCATGATTAACTTTTTAACAGAATGTATAATATTCATAGTTGTTTTGTCAAACGCCAATATGTGGAGGGATCAGCTAAATATTCAATCATTGACAAATGCGCCCTTCTGCCTCAATCTGTCAGTCAGTAAACATCACTGGACGTCTGTATTGCTTGTGGCCAGCCTCCAACAAATTCAATAAAACTGACAAGGTACATTCGAAGATACTAGTAGTCAGTATTGTTTGGAAAGCTTAACATTGGGTGGCTTCTTTGAACAATATTTGCAACTGGCTTAGAGGTAATGACTGCATTAGTGCTCTTGTAAAGGCAGATAGTGTATCAGAGGGCCAGGTCATTCCTAAAGTCCATCCAAATAGAAGTAAACTTTTCGACTATCAGGTGAATGCTTGTGCATTTCACATACTTATGTAAAATGATTTTGGATTAAGAAACCAAAATACAGATCTTGGCAGCAGTAAACGTTTTTTCTATTTCCGTCACTACAGAATTTTTAACTGATCTGTTACCTTGAAGTTTCGCCAGCTCGCTGTATGAAGGCAACTTCAGCTTAACTAATGACTTTTGTTAAACATTTAACTTTGGTTCTTTGTTGACATTTATGACATGATTTTGGTGGACGAGATAGCAAACTAGTTTGCAAATTGCAAAATTGTAGTGAACAATAAACACATCATTATTTTCTTGAGTACCAAAAGATCAAACACATGAATAAAATAACAAGCTTTTTAATGAGATGGAGAGATGTTGACCTTACTTCTCATATGGATTGCATTCGGGAGATGGGGAAAGCAGTTAATGAATTTAAGACGGCACAGGAGTATAAACAAAAAATAACATAGAGGAAAGGAGCAAATGTTCAACAACACAAACAGGTCAAATGTGTTAAATTAAGGCCTGAAGTAAATACTCTCTTTGTTACTATAGAAGCAATTGATAATCCATTTGTAAAGCACTCTGGATATAGGTTTGTATATGACACAGGCAATGATATAGGTTTAGTTTATAACAATTTATATAGCTAGACTGCGAAGTAAGATCAGAATTTATATGTATCCTTCTGGATTCCCTTTTCTTGGTAGAAACAGAGTTGTTTTTGAGAGACCAAAGGGTCGAGTTTGGATTCGAAATCTGGCATAAGCGGCCAATGATATCGAAGGCACTACTATCCCGCTTGTCAAATCTTGTGCGAAAGGCAGCAAAACACACTTATTCCTCTCCATCAAGAGATATATGCGCATTAAATCAAATCTGACTTTCAAACTAAATCCAGTGTACAACTAAGAAAACAGTCTCGGTGATAATGATCCCGATTTAAGCAGATTTGTAGGGATGAGTATGTGCATGGTAGTCTTTAACATGGTCTACGATAAGAAATGGGATACATAGAAAGCCATATGAAGCTCAAAACTTCGTGGACGCATTTCTTGAAGTTGATGACAACAAGAACGAACCTCTGGCCAGTATGTACAATAATAGGTACATGTAGTTTATGTGTTTCAAACAATCACAGACATGGTCTGCCCCTAAATGTATATGAAGGGTCATGATAGAAAGCAGATGGTACATATGTCCTGGTATTAGCCATTGATTTAAGTTGTCAAACTGATAAGAATGTGAATTGGTTTCGATTTTGGAACTAGAAGATACTTCTCTTATGCATACCGTTTCATATCAACTTGAGAGGAGGAGGTCCTTGCATGTACATGGTTTTTGGTCACTTGTGTAATTGATTACATTTAGATCTTTGGATTTGAGTACATCACAGACTAAACCAACATCGAAAATGGTTTCATCAATCATCATATTCATTGTTGCATGTAAACTTGCACTTGTTTACATCCTTTCTACTTGGGGGCGGTAGTCTATTGGATAGAATGTTGGCCGCTCACGCCAGAGGTTGCGGATTCGATCCCAAGCTCGACACGATACCTCTCATAAAACATCACTTAGTACTGGTTCTGAGCTTTCATTGCAATCGAGCTAAAATAAATTAGTATAAATTAACTTTTACTTGGTGACTCTATTTCACATGTCAATGCAGGAAATTTATTTCTATGTGCATATTTTTGCTTTTTTTTAGTTTGTCCAAAGTTAGTATGATTTGAGTGTACAACTGTATCTCGACTAGTTGCTCTACTAGCAACAATTTTAGGAAAACATGTGTGTCTCCTATTTCAGTCTAATTTTCCGGTAAAATCACATTCCTGTAACCTTGACCACTAACTTCATTCATTACCGCAACATTACGTCTAAATCTACCTACATTCAATGGCGAATCTGCTATATCGACATTACCGGGTTGAAAAAGGCAAGAAACGCAATTAACGACGTACGAGTAGTTGTACATTGTAAACCATAAACAGGCGCAAATATGTCACACTCTTGGTGAAAACTGCCTAAAACCATATTTGCTTTATTTTCCACGCGTCTACCTACTAGCGTGTTTTGAAGAACCTGCATGCAAATAATGTAAACATCACGTGACAAGATTAGCACATTTGCGTGGCTGATTGAAGTATCACTGTGTGTTGTGTAGTCTGGTACCTTGTCCAACTTTGTTTCGTTACTTAATGAAGTTGGGCAGGGTACCAGACTATGTGTATGCATAAATATAAAGATCACGTGATAAGGTAAGCACCTTTGGTTGGTACACATAAGTACACAATGATCAATTGCCTGTAAAGATATGTTACAAAGTTACATATTCCTACCAGGGGTATATACAAGCACGACTAAGATAAATGCACGATGGCCCAGTGATGTTAAATTGCTTGTAAGAATATGTTAGAAAGCTACATATCCCTACCAGGGGTATATACATGCACGACCAAGATAAATGTACGATGACATAGTGATGTTAAATTGCTTGTAAGAATATGTTAGAAAGTTACATATCCCTACCAGGGGTACATACATGCACGACTAAGATAAATGCACGATGACCTAGTGATGTTAAATTGCTTGTAAGAATATGTTACAAAGCTACATATCCCTACCAGGGGTGTATACATGCACGACTAAGATAAATGCACGATGACCTAGTGATGTTAAATTGCTTGTAAGAATATGTTACAAAGCTACATATCCCTACCAGGGGTATATACATGCACGACTAAAGATAATTACATAAACAGCTTCTGATGCAAAATAACTTTCAAGTGCATGTCAAATGTAGACAGTATGGCTACAGTAACAGTTACTTGTGTTTACCATGCTTACCAGGAATATACTTAGACAAGCACATGATGAGTTATTGATGTCAAATTACTTGTGCGGGCACAAAATATGTTGGGAGCATGGTTACATTAACTAACGTTAATCAGGCAAATAGCATATTGAGAGTACATTGGCGTAAAATGCTTATAAGGGCTATGCCATATTAAAACGGTTTATCAAAATTGGCGTAATTATCATTTTCAGGGACATGTCACGCTAAACAAGTAAAGTCAGTGGTGTTATCATGTTTATCAGGAAATCAGGGATATTGATAAAGTTATATGATTACTTGTAGATATAGGAAATGTTAGATTTCTATTTATGTATTATACAAGTCGGGAACCGCGTATCGGCTCATCTTCTCCTGATAGTACTTTATAAAGATCAAGGTATTTGCATGCGTTTGTAACCTTTGACCTATTTACACTGTAATATCTGCTACTAAACTGCACAAGACAAATGTTCTCATTATATATTACCCACACTGGAGTAACAGGATTAAGTACTTGATGCATATCGGATACTTAATGTCAGTACGTAGAGTGATTATCGCGTATCCCCCGTGGATGCTCAGTTGTCATTCATCTTTGATCAGTTACTACTGAATAAATAAAACAGGTTGTTATACACAGTTTGTATCAATAGCATATATGTCTGCTATTTCTATTACTATAATTACTTATATTACTACTACTACTACTACAACTACCACTACAACACAAACTTTCAAAGACTGATCCGCTGCTCGTTTGCTCTATTAAGTTAATAGGTGTATAAGTGAAATTAACACATACGTCCAACTTCTAGTTAATTTCCTTTTATATAAAATAATCTTTATCAACTTTTGACAAGACAACTCTGTTAATTAAGTTATTCAGAATCAACGTAACATTAGCACACATGTATAAATTGTTTCTTCGGCAATCCGATATTTACAACCACTGTGGAAAACCACTTTTTACCTCGCTTCTAATGATTTCTACCTTCGACTCTCCAAACTCTCAACACTTTCTCTCTCGATTTCAAGTCAAAACATATATATAACATATATTTTGACTAATCAAATTGCGTGGTAATATATTTAAATACCAGTCATTGTTATAACAAAACCTATTAAAATCGAAAAAGCCCTTAATGTACATGTACCAGTTCAGGAAATATTCATTATGCATCAAAGCGACACTTGCTAAAAAACAAAAACTTATACAAATCCACCGTATCTTGTAATTATTTAAAGAATGGTACATGATGTTAAAAAAGTGTAAATTGTTTTGACATGAATTATTCCACGAGACGTTAATTAACAAAAATACATTAAAATGCTTTAAAAGAAAACACCAGAATAACATGTTGTTAACATTCATACAATATGAAATTGGAAACTTATTCCTTAGATAAATCTGATCTATAATCAGTCTTGAACTGTACATACTTAGTTTCAATTGAATATGTATTTATTGTTAACTATTTAATACCATTGCATGCAAACTATTTTCAAATATCAAATAAAGCAAAGCGCTAAAAATATTACACCTAAATGACTTTAAATCTGCGAGTGTCAAAGCAAATACATTACACGAAAATGACACGATATTTACTGAAAATGGGCGGCATAACACGTCTAGACCAGATTGATTAATATTTATTGTTTTTTTTTTTGTTTTCCCACGCAATCATTTTCATTTTTCATATGATAATCATTGTCGATTTTAAATATTCAAATAAGTTCCTTCGCATCTGGGGCAGTGTATACGTTATTCAGGTCAGAACTGTTCTTATCACATTTACGTTTATTTTGTTTAATGAGTTTACCTGCATGTGTTTTCTCGAAATTGACGAAAAAAGAAGTGATAATATAGCAAATGACATGAGATCTAGGATGTGTTCCATTACAGTAAAAACAGTAACAATCACACATTATGTCTTGACTAAGGTACCCCTATCATTAAGAAGGCGAATTACTTATACATGAAGTAGTTACATAAATAGCATAACATACTCTCAGAGGAAACAACTGGTAACGTAATAATGTTTCTTTTATGGATTACTGAACTTTTAAAGCCAGCATCTTGTCTACCCTCCATTCTGTTTTAATCATTGACTATGGATTCGTAGAGACATTTTCACCATGTTAAAGCTGGAGAAACTGACTAAATAAGCTAAATCAGTATGGTAAGGTATTTATGATAATTAAAAGGAAATTCAATAACAAGTTATTGATTTGTAGTCCTTTTTTCACCTATAAAACTCTGAATTTCAAATATTGCTTTGTTACATTATGCGTTAATATTGTTCGCTAAATGACGCTTTTTATAAACAAAGACGACCAGGACAATATTTGATCATTTTGAATCAATATTTGCTCTAGCATGTCTGGCGTCCAACCATAAATATACTTATTAATAAGTGTATAAATAGTTATGTTTGCATACAGGTTACGGTCGGTTAGTATTGACGCACCGGCCCTCGTCTCTAATTATACGACATGAATTCCCTTTATTTTTTTTGCTATGATATCGTTTTACTTTATGTATGATTTACGCTAATCATTATTGCAGTTACTTGCACGCCGGGAACGTGTGTATAGCTCACAAATGGTTCAATTATTCTTCGCCAATAACTAATATCACACACCATACCAATCATTGTTTGCAGATATTTGCTCGCCGGGAATTATTGTTTTACAGATATAAATGTACATGTAACATATGTAACGACAAGAATATAAAATGTAGAATTGAATCAGTACATGAACCGTTACGTTATCTTATCGTTGCATTTATGGCGTATCTTATTTTCGAGCCTATATGTAATTATACATGTTGCATATATATACTTGTGCTGTTGTTTTTAATTTCCACGAAAGCATACACTTGCCTGTTCATGGTTAACTTCAGACACGTCCTACGCTAAAAAGTGAGATATTTCAATAGGTTATGACGTCAGACATATCAAATAAACATAAAATCAACACGAAAGATGTGTGCAAGAGCCATGTTTGTTTTGCTTTTTTATTAACTGGTTTAAATCTACGTACATATAATTTTTATACAAATACATGACATTAATAAAGCGCAAAAATTATAAAATATTCTATTGCGCTTTACAATTACATAACACAGATTTAAAATATATACATTCAATATATTATCAGGATTCTAGAACTTAGATTTAGACATGTTTATATATAGGGTTAGGGTTATATCAATACTGTTTTATATTGCTACAAGTATTTTGTATTTAACCAGAGCACATTCATTGTTCATTAAACTGACTATACAAATGTGTTTTCAGTTTTGATCTAAAACTGGATTCAGATTGAATGTTTTTAAGATAACTCGGTAGATTATTCCACCATTTGGGACCAACAACGGCCATTGATCTGTCTGCTAGTTTTGTTCGCCGTCTAGGTATGTTAAAGTTAATGTCACCTTGTGATCGTAGTCTGTACCGTAGTCGAGTAGGTACAAACATTTCCCTCAGGTATAATGGAGCTGTACCATTGATGACACGAAAAAACATTACTAAGACTTTGAACATGACTTTAGCTTTAACTGGAAGCCAGTGTAATTCTTTTAGTAGTTCTGCACTTGGTTGATCATAGGAAGCATTCATGACAACTCTGGCGGCATGATTTTGGACTCGCTGTAGTTTGTTGATTTGATAGGCTGGAATTTCAGTAAATAAACCGTTGCAGAAGTCAATGTGGTAATGAACCAATCCATGCACTAATGATTCAGTTGACTTTTGTGTGAGATGTTTACGTATAGCTCGAATATTTCATAACTGCACATGAGCTATCCGACACTTTTTTTGGATGTGATGGTCAAAGTTGAGTGTATTGGTCATGATTACACCCAGGTCTCTGACATGATCAACACATTTTACGTCACACCCACCAACGTTTACACTTGTGATGTTCAATTTCGCTAACTTTGTCTGGATCCATATATAATTATTTCAGTTTTAGACTGATTCATTTTCAGTTTGAAGGTCGTATGATTTCATTGAGGCAACTGTTAAGTTGTTGAAGAACAGTTGTCTCGTTTTGAGCATTTCCCAATTGAATTTTTAATGCAATCTTGTGATCATCTGCATATCCATAGAGATCGGCTGTAAATTTCTGCACAACTCGATTGAGAGCCGATATATACAGGGTGAAGATCACCGGTCCGGCACATGAACCCTGCGGAACACCGAACCTCACTTGTTTAGTGTCAGATGCTGACTGTTCGACTAAGACTTTCATAGTTCTGTTCGTGAGATAAGATTCGATCCACTTCAATGGAGTGCTATGAATACCAAATTCATCTTGAAGGATTCGAGTCAGTAGTGGGATATCGATGGTATCGAACGCTGCACTCAAGTCGATCATGACCACGATTGTAACTTGATTTTTATCTATGGTTTCTAAAAGATCGTTATACATTTTGACCATTGCCGTTTCAACCCCGTGGTATTTTCTATAGGCACTTTGATAAGCTGGGAGGAGATTGTTAGTTTCAATATGCTTATTGATTTGATTTAATGCAGCTTTTTCAAGAATTTTGGAGAGGAATGTTAAATTTGATACCGGACGATAGTTTTGCAGTTCCAGCGGGAGACCTTTCTTCTTCAACAAAGGTTTAACCACGGCACTTTTCCACTCCTCAGGGAACACACCAGATAGCAGTGATCGATTTACAATTTTTGTCACAACGGGAGCAAGTTGTGAAAAATGCTCCTTTAATTTTGAAGTTGGAATCACATCAAGTTCACATGTTGTCGATTTTGATGCATATACAAGTTTCAAAATATCATTTTCGGAGAGTGGTTTGAACGCAGTAAATGGCATTGTGTTAACAGGTGGATTCGAGTAGGAAGAACCACAATTGCTGGGTGTTTCAATTGGTATATTGTCAAGATCATTGCTCAACTTGATTATTTTATCGGCAAAGTATCGTCGGAAGTCATTTGCCAAAGATACTGCACTTGTGTGTATTTGGAGCGGATTGTCCTTCGACCTTCCCAGTTTATCTGATGTCACAGCATATAGTTTCTTGATATTTCCTTCTGCTTCTCCAATCTTGGTCTGATAGTACTCATGCTTGGCCCTAGAAAGTTCAGCACTATATATGTTTCTTACACCACTATAGACTTTCTTTGACAGGTCAGATTTGTCATTCATAAAGATTTTCTCTATTGATCGTTTGTACTGTTTCAGTTGTTTTAGGTACCCCGAGTACCATGGAACGGTTGGTCTACAGAGAATAGTTCTTTCCTTCAGAGGGGCATGTTTCTGGACAATGTCTGACGTGATTCTTGTAAATTCAGACACGAGATCATTGACATTGGACGAGTTCGCTACAATGTTGTTTAATTATCCGAAATCTGTATGTAAGACGTCGCTGGATACCGATTTCCAATTGCGAGATTTGATTTCTTTCCTGACCAGAGGACGACACTGTTCAACATTACAACTGACAAAGCAGTGGTCATAGATGTAATAGTCTGACACAGGTTTTGAGACATTCACACGTTTGTCTTCTTACTTTGTGATAATCAGATCAAGAATATAACCACCAGAGTGAGTTGAAGCATTGACATGTTGTACCAGTCCATAGGATTTCAGACACTGCTGGAATTGTTTGGTGTAGCAATCTGACTTATTGTCCATGTGGATGTTAAAGTCACCTAACAGCAACCTGAGATTGCTGGCATAAAGGTACTTGGTAACTCTGTGCATAACAAATAAGTTGTTGTACGGTGTTTAAGTAGCTTTCATCATTTTTTTTCCAGTCATGTCGTGACTATCTGCTTGAAACTATATTCTAAGCGATGTCACACTGAAGTATCATGCGCAGACACATGGTATGATACGTCACCAAGTCACACTAGAAATATCCTCTAAATTCCGAGCTCCAATCGAGTAAGCTTCTGGAATTTTGTATGACCCGGTTGGGGATCGAAACCCGCAACGACCTTCCGCATGTGAGGCGGATGCGCATAAATAATGTAGATATAGGAAATTTATTCTTTTGTCGGACGTTCATGAGATATCAGCTTACATGCAACCAGGAAAGTGTTGGAGTCTACTTATTTTTTACACGTGGTGCACAAACATCCATATCTCATAAATGCATACAACAATATGGATTCCTTATTTAAATACAAGAGATATAAATATCTGCGTTCACATTTGCGTAAATGAATATAACGTTTATGCTTAATGTGTTCTGTACTTCCGATTTAATATTTTAACCCCGCCATGATTGTGATTATTTGCAGTGTCAAGCTTCGTATATCAGATCATTAAGCATTATGTATATTCTCATTTCAGAATAGTAAATTGCAGTTGATTGTATCAAAGTCAAAGCGGATAATTCGTATTGTGTTTTAAAATATCCATATAGAAGTAAAAGAAATATTCTTTTCAAAATGTAATGTAATGATATTTCATGCATGTAAAAGACTAAATGTTTTATATTGGATGCCGAAAGAAAATATTTAATTTATTCAAAATGCTCTCATTAATACGGTCGATATTGCTTCAAGTGTTGACATTTTCCTTAGACAAGCGGACGGTCGCAAAGTAAACACAACACTGACTGCTATATAAACGGATGTCGAAGCAAAATACAAATGTATTCAGTTGATTCAAATTGCTCTTGGTGGTACTTCAGTGACTTAATTATTTTTATCAATTATTCAATTATATTCCGGTGTTGTTCCGCCTTGCTGTGTTGGAAGTTGGGATAATTGAATGAGAACAATTGGTGAACAAAAATCAACGAGGATTGTCAATCAAATAAGTCAATATAATCCAATCCCTGGTCAATATTGCTTCAAGCATTTCCATTTTCTTTAGACAAGCGGACGGTCGCTAAGTAAATGCTACATTGTATTTACTTGGACAAATAACGCCACGTGACCAGTGGGCGGAGCGTAGCGATAGTCGTTCTCGTGTCAGGTCAATTGGACTACAGTCCCATCCTTTCACGTTTTCAAATAATTCGTTGTGGTCGTTCTTACTGAACTCAGATACACATGGTATACTAAAATAGGGATAACTGATATTATTTCGTTGAGTGTTATGTTCTTAAAACTCAATACAGCTTCGTAGGTATATCTTATTCACATATTAAAAACACTTAATGTATTTTTAGCTACACATACAACAGAATGAATGTAAAATGCATTAACATGATCATTAACATTTCAGATATTGATTCGTTTAATGTATTATTTGTCCGCAATATCAACTTTGGTAATAACAACAACCAATTGTAATTTTAATAAATTATGCACAAGTCTCGGTCCTCGATTAATCTTGTGTCCCATCACCGACCTACCAGATAGTCTGAGAGCTAAGTTGCAGATTTGCCTTCTTTCAGATGCCTTAGAAATAATAGTTACAATAACGACTTCTTTTAAGTGATCTTATTCTTTAATAGGGTTACACAAGTTTATTTCCTTAAGAAATCATTTTAATTCATACAAAAACGTACAATAAACATCCAAATAGTATAAGAAGATTACATAATAACCTTTAAGATATACAATCTATAACTTCCCTTCCAGTAAATGATGGAATGTTGATTAAACCACAAAGAGGAATGTTCCATTCCAAGATAATGGTTGGTTCCATCATTGTAGTTTATCTTATTTACGAGGAATTCGTTAATAAACAGGTCGGCTTTTTACGTTTTATTCCACGATGTTTTAGCACATAACCCGATACTGGCCTGTGACTGACTATATCGCGAGACTCGATTTAGTATTTGGTCAACAAAATTAAAATGTCTACACTACAGAGTCCAAAAACAATACGAGTTTTTGTATAAAATATCCATACCACCTGATATTTGCTATTTATGTACAATACTACTGCTTAGATGAAAACAATATCGGTGATATAGTACCGCACTACTTTTTAAGCATATTTACTTTTTGTTGGTTATAAATTTTGTTAAATTTAACTAAAATGCATGCTCATGCAGCATGTACTTGGGATGGATGCGTTAATAATTAATCCAAAGACAGTGACATCCACATATACTGTTACATTTGTTCAGCAGCACCTGTGTGGGTACACATAACAGTGTTTATTTTGCAACTGCATAAACACGATTGGAAATCACGTGATTTTCAATTCCATGATTAACATCAGCTGTAATCAGAAATTTGTCTTCAGGTTTCTCATTGAACATATTCAAAATTGGTTTAAAAGATATCAGATATAATGTAATGGCGAACTATGTCTCATTATTGTAGGCGCTAAGTGTACGCATTTTCTTTATCATAATACCGTTCATGGATGTTACGTGATTCGCCATCTTAATAAGATATGATTTATGCGAACTGATGACATCATCTCTCGTAAAACCGCTCCTGTATAGAATTAAAAGATGACTTGGAAGAAGAGCATAACACACTGGATAATAATGTTTGTTAAAACATAATAAAGAAAATGATACAATTTTACTTTATAAGGAAAATGGGAATAATTAAAACAACGTCGCTTTTTACCTAGAACAAAACACACTTCAGTATTTTCAGTTCAATACAATTCAAGAAAAGCGCACCATTCCAAATACTGCAAGACATTCTTCAGTTTGTTCTTCAAACAAAACCCCCATAAATTTGTGTTTATAATGTACATTTGAAGGGAGAAAAGGAAGTTATTTTGACAAAATATGTGTTATTCATTTCAGTTATATTTGTTACATTTGTATTACACTTAAATCCTTTATGTGACCTGGCCTAAAGTGTCAAATACTATACTTAATATATTTTAAAATTTAACACAACACACATGTATATACGAATGTCCTTGCTCAGAGCCGTGACTTGACTTAAAACAATTTATTTATTCATGATTAATATAAATCCCAAATGCAATTGCGTATGCAAATGAAGAAAGCTAATATGATTACAAGAATTAGTAATGAGATAAGGTCATCATCACCGGACATTCCTTTAAATGACTGTTTTAATTCAGTACTCTGGTTTTATTCCCTGGTCAGTGGACAATGTCTTCTATTCTTCTAACTTACATCACCCGTTAACTTATTGAGCATTATATCTTGCTATGAACTTGTCAAATCGCTGAAATATACATACAATATAAAACCAATTCTAGTAAAGTAAATACACATGGTTTTCTTTTGCAACGTTCGGCTATCTTTAGACAGTCCCCATTCAGGCTTTTACTTCTTTACTAATTATGTATAATTATACGTGTCCCAAGTCTCAAGTTATTACATGCACTTATGTAAGCATGAGTTTTACGATAATTGGATTGTTCTTTCATGTTGTTACCGGAGATGATAAAAGTGTTGCTATTGTTGTTGCTTTTGTTGTTGTTGTTTTTGTTGTTGAGCAGCGTTCAGATTTTTGACCGATGCAAATGAGAACACGTTTAGTTAACGCTATTTCTTAATCATTATTTGTAAACTCATTTTATTTTATTGATTTGCAAAACAAGTTCAAAGTGCAACAACAATGTTTTTCTCAATAAAATGCACGGCAGAACCAGTAGTAAGTGCTGGTCATGCAACTACAGCATATCAGTTTAAAGTGAAATGCTCAAACAATACCGTCTTCCCTTCAGAAAAATATAACATAAAACACAGCAATAATTTACATTACTACCTGACGGTGGCTTTTAATCAAGCGTGTCAATATTCGAATCTGTGATCGATAAAGTTACTACGCCACCAGTCTCCTTAAATAAGTTAACTATGTTTAAGGAGGAATATACCTTTTAATTTTTTTTTTTTGAAATCAGTAGTATATTTGGTATATATAATGAAACTAGAAGTAATTTCTAATAAGATTATGTGGTTTTTTTCCTGCGGTAAATATAACACACATTTATATGTGACGTCGTAAACATGGCCATGTTCGACTTTTTTGACGTCCCGATTTATAGCATTAAAATCACGTATTTTTCAAATTTGACGCATGTATGGATTAAAAATGAAATAATTACGACGAACGCCTAATTCTGAAAATACTAGTGAAAAAACGGGGACTATTTTTTTCTCGATTTTTTTTTTAAAAAAAAAAACGGCTTCAAATCAAAATTACGAAAAAAAACACAAAATCAAGTCATTTTTGCACAGTTTTAATATAAATTTTATACAATAAAAATTATATAGTTTATGTTGAGATTTTTAAAAAAAATTGACAAACCAGATTTTTTATAATATTCAATTATTTAACCCTACCCTACGTCAAAATAACGCTTCAAAGCAAACGTCAACGTCGGTATTTCGCATTAAGTAAACGGTTAGTGATAATTAAATACAACTTGATATGCAGTTTATAACCTTATAAACGTGTTGAAAATGACATTAAACCTCATTCTACAAAACTGGTAATTTGTGCACATTAGTTATATTTACTACGCACTACTGTTTCGTGGCATATTATTTTGAGCCACACGACAAACGTTCCGCATAAAAGTCTCTTACTAGTTCGTGATCAACATCATCGCAAAAATAAAGCAACATATCATCATCATTATCATCATTATCACCGTCATCATCACCGTCATCATCATCATCATCATCATCATCATCATCATCATCATCATCATCATCATCATCATCATTGTTTTCATCATCATCATCATAGTTATCATTTTTAGCTTAGACGTTCTTAGCATACCTTGTTTTGTTTTTTTATTCTACATAAAAGTCAATTTAGATCCAATACTACGTCTTTCCTTCAACCAACCATAATTTAATTTACTCATATCTCTATTCTCTATGAAATATCGCCACTATTATGTAAAAGTGAGTTAAATGAAAACCTGCGTTTTCAATGATGTGTAAATAGACGTTGGCTATTTGCATGCTTTTGACATTTTTGTCCGCTTGGTGCTTTTTGCTCGTAACGCTTTTTATCCACAAATAAAGATACGTCGACTTTTCTCTCGATACAGACAGAAGTCTTCATTGTCCTTACTTTATTGCAGACAAAAGGCGTCATGTTGACAGAATTTGACATATTTCTATTTTTTCTGCGGACAAAATGTGTCAACGGTCAAAAAATCAATCACTGACCATTTATCTTTGAACACTTCACTGTAAACCTAAAATATTAGTTAGATTACAAAATTCTATTAGTTTAAAGGGACACATTGCAATTTTAACACATTTTCTCTTAAAGGAATTTCTAAAATAAAATATCCGTTTCTGGTTACCTAAAATAAGGTAATGTAGACCACGTATGATTGTCTTTTCCTTTTTCACTCTCGAGGTACTAGTAATGTTCAGATCCATATATTGTTAAGCATTTTAACAGGTACATTCAAATCTAACATGACTTCACTTGTTAAAATTACAATATTCGAATCATTGGCCGGCCAAAATCTCCGTGATGATTTATATACACGTACTACATTGCGTCTCATTGGCATTCGCCTCTCACTCACGTGACTGATTCCAAGCGAAAAGTTAACCGTTTCTTGCGGAGATGATTGTGCATTGATTAACTTTCTATGATCGCAGGAAAAACTAATTCGATTAACTGATCGTGTATTAGCCCTCGATGGCACAAAATGGCCCTAATATTCAAACAAACAAACTAGTTTTATAAAGAAATACTAGTATTAATATCTTTATATTGTTATACATTCATAATTCAATGATTCGTTTGATGCGGAAACGTAGGTAAAATTAACATTGGTGTAAGTCTCTTAAAGAGCACAATGCGTTTTAAGAAGAATGGTAGCGCAGTTGAAAGAGTGTTGACCTCTTACTCCAAAGGTCGCGGGTTTGATCGTTTTAATGACCGTACATATTACCAGTCCTCGTCTGTTCATTCATCATCAAAACAGTCAATGAGCCTTACAACGTAATATGTGTCTCTGAATGTATGTGTATTATTTTAGTTGTTATTTCGAAAAATACTTAAAATGCATTTCCATCAGATTTGTTTTAAATATTGAATTTAACTTAATGAAACAACTTAATGTTTTGGAAAGGAATTGATCTGCGAAATGTTGATTTGACCAAAACGGTTTGAAAGTGTATTTAATCGGAAGTAGTAGCAGCTGACCACCTGACTGCCCACTTGTGTGTTTCTGCAAATGAAACATTTAACAAACAATAGTAATATTATTTGAAAGGGTTTGGTGGAGGGTTGCTTCACCGTACGTTCAATGACGATATACCTGGATCCTTGCTTTTCACTGATAATCATTGTGGGTATTGTTTCAAGCTCATTTTATGAATGTGTAACTGTTTGCTCCGAACTTTAGAAAAGTCACACCTTGTTGTTATAATAATTGACAACCATGATGTCCAAATTTCACTAGCAGTCGTGGAGGTAGTCAGAAATGAGAATATTGTTTTGGAATCCATTTCCGTGTAAATAAAAAAAATGACGGTTTTGTATGTGTACCAGACAGACACGTTATTTTAAATGTAATAGACAAATTAGTTGCCACTAAACAGCAGAGTATATATAACAAGTGTGCACAAAATACTAGTATAATGGTAAAACAAACTTGTTTAGTTATCACAAACCGTATACTTAATGCGCTCTTCCGACGTTGACGTTTGCTTTAAAGCGTTAAATTTTGACGTAGGGTAGGGTTGAATAATTGAATATTTAAAAAAAAAAAAAACTAGTTTGTCAATTTTTCTAAAAATCTCACAATAATTGTACAATTAATTGTTTAAAATCTTATAAAAATTATGCAAAAAATGCTCTTTTTTTTTTTTTTTTTTTGATTTGAACCCGTTTTTTTTTTTTCGAGAAAAAAATAGTTCCGTTTTTCGCTAGTATTTTCAGAAATTGGTGTTTGTCGTAATTTTTTGCATTTGTAAATCCACACATCCATCAGATGTGTATGTGGTGACATATGTTTCGATTCTGTACATTAAATAAAACTCAACTGAGGTCGAAAAATGTTGCTGGTATACATTGGTACGTCACAACGGTCGAACATGGCCATGTTTACGACGTCATATATAAATAAATGTTATATTTATCGCTGAAAAATACATATTCACATTGGAAATTACTTCTAGTTTAATAATATACTAATTATACCACAGATTTTGAAAATAATTTAAAAGGTATATTCCTTCTTAAGTAAACACTACATTGTATTTACTTTGACACACAATGACACGTGACCAGTGGGCGGAGCGATAAGCGTTCTCGTGCCAGCTCAATTGTACTTAAAGAATATTAAACAAAAGGGTTAATTTCAAAACCACATTATCAAACTATTGTGAGCGATATTTACAGTTTAGAATATGTATGTAAAGGTATTTCATAAACATTTTAATAATAACAATCACATTGACCTAAAATAATAGAATACGTTTATTCTTAAACGGTTAATATCGCTCACAACAGTTTATTATGTGGATTTAAAATTCAGCCTTTGTTTCTTTTTCCTTTCAGTGTAAATGATTTAATAGTTTCTTAACGTCTCATCATATATACACGTTTACGATACAGGTCATAACACAAATAACAGCATACGTTATATCCAATTTTATATAAGAATTATGAGATACGTAAATAGACTAGGCAACTTTGATGCCACTGTCCTATAACATATGATATATAATAGGCCATCAGTGTATAACTGAAACGCGACAACCATTTGATCTAGTGCACAGCGGTAATTATAATACAACAATATACCATCTGAGCTCCGTATTAAAGTACCCATAGGTATGAATATAATTATGTAACCATATACATTATACAATAATGCATGTGTCAAACGAAACACTGCAAATATGTCATAAAACACGTATACTACAGAAACGTCTTAAAACATGTACACTAAAAATACATCCTAGTACACGTACACTACAAATACGTCCTAGTACACGTTAACAACAAATACGTCCTTAAACACGTACACTACAAATACGTCCTAGCACACGTACACTACAAATACGTCCTAATTAACGTACACTTACAAAAACGTCCTTATACACGTGCACTCCAAATACATCCTAATACACGTACACTACAAATACGTCCTAGTACACGTACACTACAAATACGTCCTAATACACGTACACTACAAATAAGTACTAATACACGTACACTATAAATGCGTCCTAGTGTACGTACACTACGAATGCGTCATAGTACACGTACACTACAAATATATTCTAACAAACGTGCACTACAAATGCGTCTTAGTTCATATACACTACAAATTCGTCCTAATACACGTTCACTATAAATATGTTCTTACACACGTGCACTACAAATACGACTTAATACACGCACACTATAAATACGTCCTAATACACGTACACTACTCATACGTCCTAGTATACATACACTATAAACATGTCCTAATACACTTACACTACAAATACGTCCTAAAACACGAACATTACAAAAACACCCTAGTACACGTACACTACAAATATGTTCTAATATACGTACACTACAAATACGATTTTATACACGTACACTACACATACGAGGGGCATTTCAAAAGTAATGCAACTGATTATCGTGCGGCCTCGCCTTGCACGGGATTTTCGTGAAAATTGTACCGATGTAGCGAGACATCCATTCTCTACACATACATACCAAGTTTACAGGTGCACACGCAGTATTATCGCTAATACAGTGATAAAAGCAACATATAGTCGTTGACACTATAGTAAAATGGTTGGCAAGAGAAGTGTAAAGGCAGCTGAAATTCGAGGTTATGTAAAGACTCGATGCCAGCTTGGCGTATCAGCGAAGGAGATTTTTGACGAATTGTGTGTTGTTAATGGACAGAATGAAGTGTCGTATGCCACTGTCACGAGGTGGATTAAGAAGTTTAAAAGCGATTGTGACTCCATTAATGATGCACCAAAATCGGGACGTCCTTGTAGTGCTACTTCTAACATTATGGTAAACAAAGTATGTGATGTGGTTAAGTCTGACGCCAGACTAATTGTTCATCAGATAGCTAGTATAGTTGGTATTTCAGCCGCAAGCGTATTCCGCATTCTAAAACGTAATTTAAAAATGAGACGTATTACAGCTAGATGGATCCCTCATTTGTTGTCAGACAAGCAAAAGCGTGTCCGACTTTAAACCGCCAGAAAACTGCTTAAAATGTTTCCAAAATATCAAAGAAAGCAGTTTTCTGACATTATTACTGGATATGAGACATGGGTACACTTTTTCGAGCCTACCAGGAAAATTAACAACAAAATATGGGCTGTCGCCGCCCCACAATTGCCAAAAGATTGATCAGTGCTAAGAAAGCAATGTTTGTTATTTTCTTTGATATACATGGTCCTATTATGCAACTGGTTGTACCAAATAGAAAATCTGTGATTGGTATATTTTATAAAGTAAAAGCGTTGAAGAAACTTAAAAAACAATGTTTCAAACGTCGCCCA
Source organism: Panopea generosa (assembly GCA_029582155.1). NCBI lineage: Eukaryota > Metazoa > Mollusca > Bivalvia > Adapedonta > Hiatellidae > Panopea > Panopea generosa. Next base: position 43,991,155 of record CM055897.1, read on the forward strand.
CACACTGTCTTAAAGCACCTATCCCTGTTGCATGACAACGCCCCTGCGCATAAGTCTGCTATTGTGACCTCGTTTTTGAACAAGGAAAGGGTTCGAGTTCTTCCATATGCACCATAATCCCCAGACCTAGCCCCGTGTGACCATTTTTTGTTCCCTTAACTGAAAAAAAACCATTTAGCTGGTAGACGGTATAGGTCCCGACAGGCCCTGGGGTCCTCTGTTTATCAGTGTATGCTGGGTATACCTGAAAATGAGTATGAAGATGCCTTTAAGAACTGGATTAAACGTTTGAAACTTTGTGTACGTAACAAGGGGGATTACTTTGAGGGTATGACGCGTAAATAATTTAATATCTATCAAACGCACACTTTATATTACCCCAGTTGCATTACTTTTGAAATGCCCCTCGTACGTCCTAATACACGTACACTACAAATACGTTCTCATACACGTACACTACACATACGTCCTAATGCACGTACACTACAAATACGTCCTAATACACGTGCCCTACAAATACATCCTAATACACATACACTACATATATGTCCTAATACACTTACACTACAAATACGTCCTAATACAAGTCCTTTACATTATGATCATGTCACTGGCACAGACAAATAAAATATCTTTCTTTCATAACACGTGAACATATTGAGTTATTACTTCTGTGCAAAAACACTACTATAACTACTTCATATTCAACTAGCGCTACATTAGCATAGACTGGAACGTCTTCGACTGCTTGTTAAACACAGTGACACAGACACATCAATATTAGTAACAAACAGGGTCATTCAGGGAAACCTCTGGGACCTCGTACAGCATCGATTGTTTTAATCAGGGAAACGTCTGTATATTTCACAGCTCATTTAGTTTGAAATGATGAAGTCTGTCGTCTTGTTTTCGGTGTTTGTGTGTGTGTGTGTGTGTGTGTGTGTGTGTGTGTGTGTGTGTGTGTGTGTTTAGTTGTTTTTTGATGAGTCATCTACCTCAGTTAAATTGCAAACACATTCTTCTGAAGGCAATTTTCAAATTTTGTTTGTATATAAAAAACAATGTAATACAAAATTATAACTTGGTAATTCAGTCAAAGGTACACTTTAGAAGCCAGATATAGAATAGCTTTATACATTTTCATAGTTCATTTTCTTGTTTTTATTTAAATCATATAAATAATCAGTACATAGCTCTGGAATCTAACATAATCTAAAGATTTGCCAACGTATCAACTTCGGAAATCTTAAGAAACATGCTTTTGTTATCATGGATGATGACTTTGGCGACTAGTCAAGTATACATTTTGATGGTTTATTCTATACCATTATTTATTATAATGAATTGTATTGAATGAGGATTTTCATAGTATTCATTAATTTCGTTCTTTAGTTCGTTCATTCTTTAATTCATTTGTTAATGTGTCAATTCATTCATCAAGCCATCATTCATTCGTCTATTCGTTCGAGGGACTTAGTGTGAACGAAGGGTGATAAATCTAATCGAACTCATTAATTAACACATCTAATAAACACATCGGACTCGCCAAAACTCATACTAGCATCATTGAATCAGTTCATTTATCCATTCATTGTTTCACGCATCCAACCATCAGCATCCATCCATCAATCCATACACCCACCCACCCAAACCCACCCACCCATCCATCCATCCATCCATCCATCCATCCATCCATCCATCCATCCATCCATCCATCCATCCATCCATCCATCCATCCATCTATTCATTCATCTACTCATTCAATCATTCATTCATACATTTAATGTAATCAATAATTTATTCGAAGGACATCTTGCGAACCAAAGCAAAGAGAATGTTTATATGCCTAACCAAAGAAATCTCATTATTACACATTGAGTCGAGGAACATCTTGTGAACCAAAGAAAAGAGAATGTTTATATGCCTTACCAAGGAGATCTCATTATTACACATTTAGTTGAGGGACATCTTGTGAACCAAAGAAAATAGAATGTTTATATGCCTAACCAAGGAGACCTCATTATTACACATTTAGTTGAGGGACATCTTGTGAACCAAAGAAAATAGAATGTTTATATGCCTAACCAAGGAAATATCATTATTACACATTGAGTCGAGGAACATCTTGTGTGCAACCTTGCACATAATAAATAAACACTAAATATTGCTCAAGCATGTGAAATTGCAGTATAGAAGGCATGATCGCGAAAATATTGAAAATATGCAATAACATTAATTAAGTACTTCTTTCATGAAAGGAAAATAGCTGTTTACACACACATACTTAACACGTTTTGTTTGTATAAGCACACAACATCAAAAGGTAGATCAAGTAGGTGTTATAAAGTGGTTGGCATTGTTTTGCTGTTTTTTTTTTCTAATTAATTTACTTTATTAGTTACATTCTTACACCATCATTTCAAAGTGAGATCACTAACCCAGCCATTAGGCATTATAAGTACCATTCAGCCTAGCATTCCCTTAGGTATCAGGGAAGTGTTTGATCAATTGTAAAACATAACTATAATAAATTATACCTAATTGTCTAAAAGATTATGAAACAAGAATGGTATGTGTAATGAAAAATGATTCAAAGACATTTCGAAAGGATAAAACAAATACAATTATCAATTCGGCAATTATATGTAACTTTACGCCCTAATACACGTATATTACAAATACGTCCTAGTACACGCACACTATAAATACGTCCTAATACACGTACACTATAAATACTTCCTAATACACGTACACTACAAATACGTCCTGGTACACATACACTACAAATACGTCCTTATACACGTACACTACAATATACGCCCTAATACACGTACACTTACAAAAACGTCCTAATACACGTACACTAAAAATACGTCCTAATACACGTACACTACAAATACGTCTTAGGACACGTACGGTACAAATACGTCCTAATACACGTACACAACAAATACGTCCTAGTACACGAAAGCTATAAATGCGTCCTAATACATGTACGCTACACATACGTCACAATACACGTACACTACAAATACATCATAATACATGTACACTACAAATACGTCCTTATACACGTACACTACAAATACGTCCTAAAACACGTACGGCCATTACTTATTAGCTTTCTTTCAACAGGACACGTAACATAAAAAACAGCCGCAACAGCACAAAAAACAAACAGTGCGTATAATAAGTATACTCACGTTGGTGAGTACAATGCGACACATACGAGCATTAGCTTCTTTCTAATTACAATGAAATATGAATGAAATGAGACATGAATGTTCCTCGAATTAATATCATCAAGTTAAATCTTCGTTGTTAACTTTGCGACAAATAATATTAGACCCTGTAAGACCTTAATCTTCTTGAACTATGTTATTAAATTGATATTTTGATGATAATATACTGCTTTCCTCTATTTAAGAACTGATTTCATTGCAAGTGTACCTTTATACTCATCTGTGAATTATGTCCTTGATTTCTCAGTGTGTTTAGCTTTCGTTTTAACATTCAGTTGAATTGTGTGTTTGTTTTATTGTGGATCTTCAAGAGAGATTCTGGTTACTGCTGAATTATTTCACACCTTATCTACACACTAGTTTGTCTGTTTTCTTGTATGCAGTTCAGTTTCTTTGAATAAAACATGATTGGCGTACACTATCCATTCACAGAATAACATGTGGTTACTTTAGTTCTCCTCGCAATATTATCAATGTCTGCTGTCGTTCGTGATAAAATCTCATGTGAATTTACAAGTAGAAGTGAGCTGGCCAATCATACCAATGCACTGAAGACTTGGCAATATCTTCATTTAATTTCGTGTTTCCTAATTATCCTGTTTTAGGTGACGTGTATTTAGATTTCATAGAAAGGAAATAAGAGTCATAAACATATAAAATGGACTCCGGCTACAACTTTTGTATGTGTGTATGATTGTGTATATTGTGTTTCTGATGATTCTTATATTTTTTTTGAATGGGGCCATTTTCAACACATTTCAGGTAATGTATGGCATATCCAGTTCAATGGTTGAGAAAGACCTCACACTGAGTAGAACCACCGTCCCTCAGCAAGTAACTGACAAACTTTCTCACATAAAGTTTTTGGAGCGAGCGGGACTCGAACCTACGACCTTAGCGGTGAGAGGTAAGTGATCTTGAGATTGCCCCTGATTGTTATATAAACTGTCTGCTGTGTGTGGTACTTTGAATGTTAAGTCTCTTATTGGGCATGTATTTGACATGCTTTAGTTCATATTAAGTGCAAATGAACTAATTATATACGCATTTGTTTTGTGTTTTATACTATGTAAACGTATCATTTAGATCATTACGTATCATTTTAGATTGTATTGGACACTATTATAAAAGGTAGATATACATGTATATATATATATATATACCAAACAAATAAGGAAAGACCTAACAAATTGACTGAGAATATATTAAGATATCGTTGAAAAGAACATAAGCTTTAGGTTGGTTCTTAGTCGGTTGTTATGGTAACCATAGGTTTATGCTGCAGAGGTAGTAACTGTCAAAGATCAATTCTGGTTGTGTGTATTAACAATAAACTGGTCTCGGGCGCGACTTGTCTTTGCTACTTGACATTGTAAGGTGGTGACCCCTGTCCATATCCACGTATACATTGTACTTGTTTTAATTACTCCGCATAGTCATACTGGTCCCAGTGTTCTGATGGTTTGGGTTCGTTCAATGTTATATCTCCTATTTTTTGGTTCTTTTCTTATTTTTGTAACTCATGACCGTCCACTACATGGCAGGTATCCAAGACTTCCTGTTTGCAGAAAACATTTCCTCAGACATAGAGCCACTAGCAGCTCTTGCAATGTCGTCTTCTGCGGACATGACAACATTAAGTATAGTATTACGAATTGCTCGTTGTCTTGTTTTTTGCCCAGAATTATAACTTGTAAGAAAATCAATTAAAATCGGATTTTTAACTGTTTCCTACGTATTAGCATTGGCATGGCTGGACTGTAGAATAACAATCTCAATAAGAAAGCACGTGGACTTACTTGGTCCATGCGTGCACGGGGAAATCGCGATCCATTATGTACCTAATGCTCATTATGTTGCGGACGGTTTCAGACATTTTGGGTATGTATGAACGTTTGATTTATGTTTAGTCTACCTATTGAATATAATAATTATGATAATACTCAGTCGTCGTTGTTGGGCGTGAAGGTCGATTAAATATTTACTCCTATTTCCAGGATTGACCTGAGCAAGGAGTTTAAGTTTAACCAATATCACTGGATACTAAGAAATGAATATCGTTATTCGTTACGTTAAACAAGATTGTTAATATATTGGATGTATCAGACATTCATGTTTTGTATATGATTTATTACCGAATGAGAGTTTGACCCATTTCTCTGAGAATCAATGGTTACTTTGCCCGAAAAACTAGGATACATTACTGTTTTGAGATATTTAGTTTATTAAATTTGATATTGTTGTGGCTATGTATTTTGAGTGCTACATCTCCTGTTGATTTTCTTATATTTTTATTTAACGTTTTGCAAAAGAAATTTAAAAAAAAATTATGTTTAGGTAATTAGGATTAATAGATTGAAGCTTTCACTCATTCTACTGGCTACTTTACGCATGTTACCACTGTACTTGAATGAGTGAAAGCTTCAATCTATTAATCCTAATTACCTAAAAATAGATTTTTTTTAAAACTTCTGTTGCGAAACATCAAATAAAAAAATAAGAAAATTGCATTGCAGTTGGGGCTGCTCTTTATATCCCGCATTAAATATAATTTAAACGGAGATGTCAACCAGCATTTCATTTACTTAGAAACAAAATGATTGTTTTAAAATACAGGAGTTTTCACGTTTTCTAGACAGCAAGTAGAGTGAACCCGTCCAGTGGAGTGACATGTTAGAAAGAGAATGATGGATTGCAACCTGAAGATAGTGTCAGGGTTACTGATCCTATGTTCATGTTCTACTACCATATTCTATTAAGATATTTAAAAAGCACCCCAAATTTTCGACGATAAGTGGAGGATAAGACACGTAACTAATTATTATTCATTGCGTCTTAACGTTGACTGCTTAATTCCTACCGCAGTTTCGATTCAATCCAATTGAGACTTTGGGATAATAATTAATAGTAATTAGAAATTTGCATGTTTACACGGCATTTTGATTGCATTACTTTTCCATAAATTATGCATTTTCCAAATCTGCTTAATTTTATAATTACAATCTATTGTTTAAATTTGACGTGCACATCTGGACCGTTTTTAATATTTGACATAAAACTATCGACAGAGCGAAATAATTAATAAATAATATAATTTCTCTTGATTCATAAATGAGTTATGAGAAATTGAAGTAGGGTATCCATGGCTCTGAACCTATTAAACAAAACCATCCACAATTAAAACAATTGAATTTATATCAATTACTAATGAGACAGAAACAACCAGACTAATGGTCATCAGGGATTGTAACAAATTCAAACAGACTTTGACGTTGAAGTTAAAAAATACTAGGTTACTGTCATTCCCTACAAAGGTCTATTTTTCAAGTCATTGATATGACCCGTCCCGGAATCAAACCCCGCATGCTAAGTGGCTGTACCTCTAGACCCATCGCTGCGGTTACTTCTATCGGAAACTTCATATAAATGTATTGTAGAATAATTCTTATAGTAAATAGAGGAGTCACACAAGCTTTGAAACTGTGAGTAAATATTCTTAAAAATTGCAAATATATTTCCTTTTTTCTATCATACCGATAAAATAGATGAAAATACAATACTGTTTACACCTTTTATCATAAAAGACGCTCAATAATGCGGAATACGACCCGTTTTACCGTTAATATGAGTTATACACATTTTCCAAATAAACGAAATTACATGTTAACGTTTTCACACTTCTCAGTGTATCATCGATATATAATTTCGAGAAATAGATTAAGCTCAAAATTTATAAAAAACAATTGCGTGTGTGCCTTAAAAGGTTAATGGACTTCGACAGAGGTAGACTGTGATTTAAAGGTTAATATACTTAGATAGCGGCAGATTGTGATTTAAAGGTTAATGGACTTAGATAGAGGCAGACTGTGATTTAAAGGTTAATGGACTTAGATAGAGGCAGACTGTGATTAAAAGGTTAATGGACTTAGATAGAGACAGACTGTGATTTAAAGGTTAATGGACTTAGATAGAGGCAGACTGTGATTTAAAGGTTAATGGACTTAAATAGAGGCAGACTGTGATTTAAAGGTTAATGGACTTAGATAGAGACAGACTGTGATTTAAAGGTTAATGTACTTAGATAGAGGCAGACTGTGATTTAAAGGTTAATGGACTTCGATAGAGGCAGACTGTGATTTAAAGGTTAATGGACTTAGATAGAGACAGACTGTGATTTAAAGGTTAATGGACTTAGATAGCGGCAGACTGTGATTAAAAGGTTAATGGACTTAAATAGAGGCAGACTGTGATTTAAAGGTTAATGTACTTAGATAGAGGCAGACTGTGATTTAAAGGTTAATGGACTTCGATAGAGGCAGACTGTGATTTAAAGGTTAATGGACTTAGATAGCGGCAGACTGTGATTTAAAGGTTAATGGACTTAGATAGAGGCAGACTGTGATTTAAAGGTTAATAGACTTCGATAGAGACAGACTGTGATTTCCCATTTCCATACGCAGTTATATCTAGTAATATCTAGCTAGTTGTCAATTTCTAGCATTCCTATTAATTCGATATTGGATGATTCAATATTCTGTAGCTATATGTGCTTAGTGCGTCTATATTTTATAATATTCATTGGAATTAACCGGTCTGTCTATATGAATAAAACATGATTAACTGGTAAAATGTACAAACCTTCACAATATCATTCCAATCGTTATTGTACAATCGTATTAATGTTTTATTCCATGTGTGATGATTCGTAAATGATACAAAAAACGCGCCCTACTTTATTTGAATATGTGAACGTTCGGCGTCAGCTTTAGTCTCATGTATATTTAATTCAGACATTAAACGTATGCACTTTTTATCATATGTACTCTGTGGCAACCCTCAGTGTAACAAAAACCTTAGTGGAACTAATCAATTTTGTTACACTAAGGGTCGACACCGCAACCCTTAGTGTAACAAAAATGGGTTTTGTTACACTAAAGGTTCGTGTAACATTTGTTACACTAAGCGTATGTTTGGTACATGTATTGACATTTGATTATAAAACAGGTTCACTTAGTGTTACGATTTTTTTTTCAATTAGATATTTATTTATCCCTGCAATGAAATGAGGGCATAGAGTGTTACCCGTCCGCATACTCGAATGGGTAGTTTAGTGTCTTTTTATGCTCCTGCATGGTATATAACCTTGCCATTGCCAGCCCGTCCGCGCCCGCAGGTCACACTTAGTTACGTGATCCGGACTAGCCCTACACTTCTAAACTGTCCTGGGCTTACTACCAAGTAAATAATGAGGTCTGGTTGCGCATATTGTCGTCGCGTTCCGGTTCACTTTTGGTGAAGTCGTGGCCATTAACTATTTAATGGTAAATATTTTCTAGGACTACTGTCTCTTAATTTTTCAGCCGAAGTATCAATAAATCAGAAATCTGTCTTTGAAATTGTATATAACTTATATAACTTATGAAATGTATCTAAATAGAATTACTTTTACCAAAAAAGGTGTTCTATTAAATTTATTCCTCTAGTATACCATTTTTTGATAAAAATGTTTTCCTCTTATCTTTAAGTTATACTTATTCTGAATAATTTTTTACTTAACTTTTACCGCATATGCTCCCTTTTTATATCATGCTATTGTGTTAATACGTGAGTCAAAAACTTGTTTATTTATTCATATCTGATTTATTGAAATTACAATCCATTAAATGTTTTTCTACATTAATTTCCATTTTATCTGTGTAAATAGTTTCTAGTTTATCTGTATAAATAGTTTCCATTTGCCTTATTGTCTAATGTAATGTACATCTAATTCAGTTTGCTTTTAACGAGTTAAGAAACATACTTAATGCCTCCATTAAATTTTCATAGCCATGAATAATGGTATTTCTTTTTATCTTATCAGGTTTCTTCAACCCATTAAAAAATGAAAACACATCGTTTATAAATTTTATCTTTTCTTTTGGTGGATTTGTTAATGCATACAATAGGTAAAAAATATCCTTCAAATTTGAAAAACAAAACATTTAAAACTGTTATCTGACCTTAATACGTGAGTTATCTTGCAAACAGTTTTTTTTAAAGTTGTCTTATTATGATCTAATCGATTATTTTATTCGTAGCTAAGTGAAAATAGGTTCTAAACTTTTTTGCTTGGTCTGAGCTCAAATGAAAGTTTTTTTTTGTTATGGCAAAAAAAATAAAAGTAGCATATTAAGAGAACCATCTTTCAAAGCCGTACACGTTGGTGGTTATAACTTAGGTCCCAATACATTTTTGAAATTATTCACGTTCAAAATATTGTTTCCGTTTAAGCACATATCCAATATTCACATGTTCTGGTAGGTCGGTAAATAAAGTAATCTTATATACTGAACTGAACAGCTAACACACCACTAGTTTTCCAATATATTTGTCATACTACTGAGTAGCCCCATTGATATTTGTTAACGATGTTTATTGCCAAAATAAAACGTACAAACCTTGTGTTGTCCTAAATGATCTTTCTAAATTTCCAAATTTCAAGAAAATTGATACCTTTTGAGAAAATACATGAGATGTCAGGTTGAGGGTAAAATACATAAGATGTCAGGTGGAGGGTAAAATACATAGGATGTCAGGTTGAGGGTAAGAAACATAAGATGTCAGGTGGAGGGTAAAATACATGAGATGTCAGGTTGAGGGTTAAAGTACATAGGATGTCAGGTTGAGGGTAAGAAACATAAGATGTCAGGTGGAGGGTAAAATACATAAGATGTCAGGTTGAGGGTAAAAAACATAATATGTCAGGTGGAGGGTAAAATACATAGGATGTCAGGTGGAAGGTAAGAAACATAAGATGTCAGGTGGATGTTAAGAAACAGAAGATGTCAGGTGGAGGGTACGAAACATAAGATATCAGGTGGAGGGTAAAATACATAGGATGTCAGGTGGAAGGTAACAAATATAATATGTCAGGTGGATGTTAAGAAACAGAAGATGTCAGGTGGAGGGTAAGAAACATAATATGTCAGGGGGAGGGTAAGATACATAGGATGTCAGGTTGAGGGTAAAATACATAGGATGTCAGGTGGAGGGTAAGAAACATAAGATGTCAGGTGGAAGTAAAATACATAGGATGTCAGGTGGAGGGTAAGAAACATAAGATGTCAGGTGGAGGGTAAAAAACATAAGATGTCAGGTGGAGGGTAAGAAACATAAGATGTCAGGTTGAGGGTAAAAAACATAAGATGTCAGGTGGAGGGTAAAATACATAGGATGTCAGGTGGAAGGTAAGAAACATAGGATGTCAGGTGGAAGGTAAGAAACAGAAGATGTCAGGTGGAGGGTAAGAAACATAATATGTCAGGTGGAGGGTAAGACACAGAAGATGTCAGGTGGAGGGTTACAAACATAAGATGTCAGGCGGAGGGTAAGCAACATAAGATGTCAGGTGGAGGGTAAGGGGTCGTGAGTTTGAATCCGCGCCCGGCATCAGTCTCTTTGATGATTGATATACGACATTGTGTCTCATTATCATTCGTCTATCACCGCGGGAAATTTATCAGCTACTTGCGGAGATGGGGTGTGCTCGAATAATGGTTAACCTTTCAGGATCCCAGGAAACAGTGGTTATGTTTAACTGATCGTCTGTTAGCCCTCGATGGCATAAAATGACGCTAAATATTCAATCAATCAATCATTGATATCTATATTTTAATTAAGGTATGTGGTCTATGATTGAATATCGTTTCGGTATTAGTTATAATCAGTTTTAAAGGGAATACTGCAGTTAACAAATTAATCAATCCGTCATACCAGACGGAAATAGATTGCATAATCATATAAATAGAAAAAATATACTTCAAGATAGTAAATGAAAATTTTCTAAATGTATTTTAATGCGATTCTGAAAGTTATTTATGTCTGACTAAATTACATGCTGAAGTAGATTAAAGTTTATATATTGTATTATAGCAGAGCAATTACAGTAGCTGAAATAAAAGGTTGATTCGGCATCCCGCGTATCAATAACAGTTCACTTTCGCTCAGTCGGTAACAGGCTATGCTGGCTAATGTGCTGTTTTGAAATCACTGTAGGATTGTCGGCCCAACGATACTTTGCTTCAAGAATTGGAAAATAGTTGTTACTTAGCATTCACGGACCATCACAACAGCTGACGCACAATCAATGTTTATACTCATTTATTTTAGCTCGATTGCGATGAAAGCTCAGATTATATATGAATCGCTCTCGAGTCCGCTTCCTGGGTAGAACCAGTACTAAGTGGTGGTGTTTTTTTAGAGGCATCGGGTCGAGTTGGGGGATCGAACCCGCAACCTCTGGCGTGAGCGGCCAACACTCAATTCATTACACTACGGCCCCTGCTTACACACGATCAATGTAATACAATGTAATATAATTATATACATGTATATCAATATAAATAATATGTAAATGTATTTTAGAGGGCCCCCAAGGAATATTAGTTTCAAAGTAATTGGGCTTCCCATTTTAAATGCTTTTATTCATTCATTGATTATATCAATATTGATAAGCTATTGGTAACACGTACCAATTAACATTGATTTAGTTTTTAAGTAAATCTTAAAAAAATCAATCTGGGCATGTGACGTCAATACGTAACAACGGAATTATTTTTGTAACTCTATATCCATTGTATTTATATTATATTAATAACAGGAAATTCATGAATGTAACTATCAATGCAACTGAGGTGAATATGACCTCGTCATAGATGTTTATTTCTATCAATGAGGGTTATTCAAAAAGTTATGCCATTTGTGTTATCCACATACTTCTTTGATCTCGTTCGAAACTTGAAGGCGATTTCAGATTGCATCCGAGTGTCGTTATTTTTTAACATCCCTCGTATCTGCTAATGGATGCAAACAATCTAACCATGCAGTGCGTGTTTTTATTCGTACAATTGATTGAATGTAAGATTGTGTGTGGATGAAAGACGATGGTAATTAAACACATAACGCATTTCGCAACATCTATAGATCATAGTATGACGTCAGTCATCGTTGTTTTGTTTTTAAAACCCGTTGTCAATATCGACACAATATGTGACTGTCCCATTGTTTCTTAAAGACGATACTCAATTTACCTCCATCAGCGTCGGGACCATTGTATTGAGCACATTTTTAGCTAAAGATTTCATGACTTTTATAAATACAATTTAAGCGGTATATTATCCAAAGATCAATTTCTTTTAGCGATTAATGATGTGTATTATTTTTGAAAATATGTCAAGCAGAGCTACTTTAACGAAAAAAAATGATTTTAAAGGAGGACAATCAATGCAAAGATAGTGATGCCAAAACAGCAAACATTTAGATATTTTGAAACATTTTGGTTGTTTTTTTTAAAAAGATAGTTTTCATTCTTTAATGAAATTATGATTAGATCCCGTTATACAGTCAAACTTGTCTTAAGCAGACAGTCAAGGGAATGAGCAAAAATGACCTTTTAAGACAAGTTGTTGCTTAATACAGGTCACTTTGCTATGAAAGCATAGAAATGGGAAATAGCAAAGGTGACTACTTAAGACTTAAGTGACTGCTTACAAAGGTTTAACTGTATGTTATTTTGAAGTTGATAAGTTTGTTTTAAGCTTTTGATACAAAATGTCCTTTTTAATTAAAAAAACAGATCTGTCGTCTTGTGAAGACGTTTAGCTATAGCAATCAAAATGTTGATGTTGTTTTAAAAATGTACATTTTCGTGATCATTCATGCAATAGACTGTTCCATTACTGAACAAACTGGTATTTATTTTTAAGTTTTATAATATTTTGAAAAAAATGTTGGAGTTGGTAAATGAACCCATTGGTTTAATCAATATTTTGAAAATCATAAATGGTTAAATAAAGATTTGGCATAGATTACCCATGTTCTGTGATAAATAGGTTTATCAAGTTCCAACAATTAAAAAATTCAAACTTATTCTGTCTTGTTTTATTCATTTATTACTTTGCCAGATTTCAACACTAATTATTCAAATCCTTATGATATATGAAGTTTTAAATAATTCAAGTTTTTTTTTAGAATTATGATGGATGACTTTAATTGCTTTTTGCTACAAAAACGGTTTTCGTTTCTCGGTCTTCAGTCCGAATTAAACCATGCTGTTGAATATTTCTCCTTATACCATTCCTTGTATTTGAGATATTTATATTTCTAAATAATACCTACTCCATTTACTGCACGGATATAGATATCAGATATCTCAGAAATTATACTATCAATATTACAATCATTGCTATGGTTTCCAGAAATTCTATCAAATTGTAAAAGAAGAGTATAATAGCGCCATGATGAAAAGAATTTACAAAATCATGTTTATTACTAGTGTTACATACATTTTGTTCTCATCAAATAGCCGTCACTTGAGACAATTACTTAATTTTCACGCCTAATATAGCCAGTGACTTCTCGATTACACTCATTAGTCTGATTGGTTTTAAATCGTTTTGATAACTGAATCCCGGTATTGGAGTGTCAAGCATTTTAAGTTCATTGCACATATAAAACGCCTTGAATATTAGTTGTATTACTCTAATTACTTGCAGAGTTGTTTCGAGTAATTCTGCTCATGTTACCATACGCAAACAGAATATGACTTATATCAGAAGAATTTAATTAACTGATCATTTTTCATGTACTTTGTTTGAGTGCAATATATATTGAAACAAAGTATAAAAAGGTAAGACTTGTTGAGTAGTTACCTTTAGTACATACCTGTACACTGTAAACACCATGTCTGCATGTATGACATAGAGTCAGTTTAACTGACATGTGCACAGAAGCAGCCGAGCAATTACTAATCTAAAACACATAGGGCGAGTGTCTTCCGAATTTATTATAGAATATTTAATGAATACTGAATGATTTAAAAACATCAACAAGCGAACGAATACAGTTCTCCATAAAAATAGCTATGATACATTCCTTGTTCAATGTATTTTTAATTAGTTAATTTGGACTTGTTATTACGGTGAGGAATTACCACCCTGCACTGTACTATATGTATTGTTCTATGCTACACTGTAACATTTATCTTTATCTTGTGTGTTATGTTTGGTTTTCATAATTAATTCACATTTTTCAGTAACGTAGAACAAAACAGTCTGGATATTCTACTCAGATACATGCTTTAATAAAAAAGATAACTTCTGTAGATTTTTATTAAATCCAAACGCAATTGATTATTTAAAAATAACCTAAGCACTGGAACTATTGCTATTGTAGATTGTTTTTTTTTTTGTTCCGACTAATTTTACAAATGGTTTATGTTATTGTGTTACATTTATTAATTATATCGTTGTAATGTAAATGATTTATTGTGCTCATAATTCAGTCTGATGTGGCGGGCACGTGTAATTTATTGCACAATAAATCGCAGAGACGTTCATGGAAGGCAATTTTTCCATAAAAGTAGGTTTTATATGTGATTGCATTTTTATTAGTTTAACAAGTTATTTCGGGTATGCTTTTATCGATGTATGCTGTATTACGACCAAAGGAACTTTCCTAAATGACATGTTACCGTTGTTCTTCGTCTGTTATATTTTCTGTTCTTTTTACATTTTGATGGTTTGCTCTCTAACAAGATTGAGCTCTTTATACTGTAAACATAATATCAAAATGCGATATCCTATCCTCTTTGGAGTACGCCTGATTGGACTTTTTCTGGATGAAATAATTACTGGCAATTATAACGACGTTATGCACTGTGTTTTTTTGTAATTTTGTTATTGCATCAAATACTATACCTTATTCCAAAGGTAATATATCGTTTTTTTTTACAAAAACTAAAACTCAAAATTGATTTAAATTTCTGGTATTCAACGCTACATTTATTTTCTTGTGTTAACCATGAGCGCTGTGTCAAAATAATGTCGTTGTTTTATAGCATAAATGTATATAGCAATTATAATAAGAGAGGTAATAAACTTCATTGTTTGCTATCATTATACAATAATATACCAAGTATAAGTTTTAAAAGACAAATTTATCATAAAAAGATAAATGATAAAATTATAATCAATGATCAAAATAATAATCATGAGAGAACATTGCGACAAAGATTCTTTCTATCTATAGGCATTGGGAAGGCTTGGTGTTTGAAACTCATAGGAATAACTCTTGTGCTGGAACTGGTTTTTTTTCATGCGCATTAGCTTAATATGAAGACTTAGGTTTGAAACAGTCTTGAAACGTATAATTTTATGCTGGAACTGAGCAGTGTTCCAACCATACAGTTTTGATTTTAGTTTGAAACCGTTCTCAAACAATAAGTTTACTTTCGTGCTGAAACTTAACTTTAGTTTGAAGATTTAGGTTTGAAACAATCTTCAAACATATAAGTGCATATCTATTCTGAAAATGAGTAGTGTTCCAGGCATATAGTTTTGGTTTGAGTTTGATTCAAGTCTCATACATATACTGTCCAGATACGAATTATGAAGCAAGAAGCGTGAGAAAAATTACTATATTATATTGTTTAAACACAGGCTCCACAGCTTAATCCAGTGAAGACAAAGTCGCCTTACAGAATATCCCGTTTAAGTTCAATAAACTTATACCAAACATCTTGTCACGCTGAACATTTGATAAAAAGGATAAAACGCATGCAAACATTACTAATTGTAATCAATTTGGAACTGATATAATCCAGTGGTTGTAACATAAAATTTATAATATCCAGTGAGTAAAAAATTCAATCAAGCTAAATTTATGTCTCAGTATGAAATCTATACAATCTATAAACTGTATTTGTTTGGATGTAAAAGCTATAACACCAATCACCTGCTAGCTGTCTACTTATTTCACTTATGTGTGTCAAATACTACTTTTGTAGTGCCTGTTCTAGGACATTAGATCATTTGAGAGTTGCATAAAAAAATCAACAGTCTCGTTCACTTCATTTGGAGAACGTCAATCATATCTTTATTAGGACACGTCTTCTTGCCAACCACATCTTTACTCATTCTCTAGATTGTGTTTTTAAATAGTGTATTGGAATTTATAACGACTTTGATTTCCAAGTTCTGGAATTATCCATAAGTAATGTTCTGGTTCGAGCCATGTTGTCTATGCACTTACATGTAACAGATAACAATTGTCAGATTGTCAATAAAGGCCATTAAGATGACTTTATTTTTCTTTCGCACTGATTGAAGGACTTCACTGTTTTGGTTGTACAGCCAAACCTGCCTTAAGCAGCCAGTCAAGGGAAGGAGTAAAGGTGGCCTTTTAAGACAGGTTGTTGTTTAATACAGGTTAATATGATCTGAAAGAATAAAAATGGGAAGTAGAAAATGTGGCTGCTAAAGACAGGTGGCTGCTTAATAGAGGTGGCTTCTTACACAGGTTTGACTGTATATCATTTATACGTTCCATGTGTATTTAGTTTTTTTGGCACCATTATTTGAGTGTTTGTTTCAACGTCAAACTAATATTGATTTTCTGTATAAACTAATTTGTTATAATTTGATGAATGTATATATATATGGAGATAATTGTTTGTGACTATTGTCTGGTCTGTACATTTATGTTATGGTTATTACATATTCCATATATATATCATGTATTGTGAATAAGCATTGTCGACACCAAATTTATTGGTTTGGCAGAGGCCTTGATATTGTATCTATGGTTTGCATTGTAACTAGGCGCACTCGCCGTAGTCTGGTCTGTACATTTATGTCTTGGTTATTCACAAATAATTATCTCCAGTTAGATATATCATGCATTGTGAATGAGCATATATATATATATATATATATATACACATTTTTATGACGGTAATTAGAAACCATATTATTAATCTAAGAACATTCATGCCAAACGCACCAGCACAGGCATATCAGTTCATACAATTCTTATGATCATGATAATTATGTTGGATAAAACACACAAATAACACGTGACAAGTTCTGTCCATTGGGACCTTAAACCTGAATTACGTGTTGTGCTTTTATATTAAGAAGTAAAGTTGTTGTTTTTTAAAAACAGTATGTCAAATTAAACGGAGACGGGCCCATTCAACATAAGTATCCCCTCCCAGTAGGAAACGGAGCCATTCAACACACATACCCCTCCATACAGAAGACGGGGCCATTCAACATACATGTCCCCTCCCTACAGGAGACGGGGCCATTCAACATACATGTCCCCTCCCTACAGGAGACGGGGCCATTCAACATACATGCTCCCTCCCTACAGGAGACGGGGCCATTCAACATACAAACCCGTCCCTACAGGAGACGGGGCCATTCAAAATAATGCCTCCTATTAACAAGAGACGGGGTCTTCAACGTACATGCCCCTCCCTACAGGAGACGGGGCCATTCAACATACATGTCCCTCTCTACAGAAGACGGGGCCATTCAACATACATGCCCCTCCCTACAGGAGACGGGACCATTCAACACACATGCCCCTCCCTACACGTCTCACACCACTATTACATTTCCCATAGGGCTCCATTGTAACATTTATGTCCAAAACAGAGTGAAAAATTAAATTCTGCAGCATGTGTCTGGGCTCAAATTCTTCATTGGTTCAAGATATGCAATTATAAAGAAAAAAAAGTATACCCTGACCAGGTTGGGTTTTTTTTAAATTCAATGCTTTTGTGAGACCTATCAATTTCCAGAGTAACGATATGTCAACTATTCGCCCTAGATGCAGTTCAAACCAACAATTCTGAAATTACACAGAATTGTCCAGAAAGCTGGTATCAGCATCAAATTTTTTAGTGGTGATTTCTAAAATTCTGACCATTTAACTCATGCTAGCAAAAAACAAAACACTGCAGTACAAAGCCCTGAAAAAAGAAGAAAAAGAGAACTAAAGTTTTATTTCTACCTCCTTCATCTGTAGGTCCGGAGTACTCAAGGGAGATAATAGTGGTGTGAGTCCTACAGGAGTCGGGACCATTCAACATACATGCCCCCTCTCTACAGGAGACGAGGCCATTCAACATACATGCCCCTCCAAATAGGAGACGGGGCCATTCAACATACATGCTCCCTCCCTATAGGAGACGAGGCCATTCAACAAACATGCTCCCTCCCTATAGGAGACGAGGCCATTCAACATACATGCTCCCTCCATACAGGAGACGGGGCCATTCAGCATACATGCCCCTCCAAACAGGAGACGGGGCCATTCAACATACATGCTCCCTCCCTATAGGAGACGAGGCCATTCAACAAACATGCTCCCTCCCTATAGGAGACGAGGCCATTCAACATACATGCTCCCTCCATACAGGAGACGGGGCCATTCAGCATACATGCCCCTCCAAACAGGAGACGGGGCCATTCAACATACATGCTCCCTCCCCATAGGAGACGAGGCCATTCAACAAACATGCTCCCTCCCTATAGGAGACGAGGCCATTCAATATACATGCCCCCCTCCCTACAGGAGACGGGGCCATTCAACATACATGCTCCCTCCATACAGGAGACGGGGCCATTCAGCATACATGCCCCTCCAAACAGGTAACGGGGTCATTCAACATACATGCTCCCTCCCTATAGGAGACGAGGCCATTCAACAAACATGCTCCCTCCCTATAGGAGACGAGGCCATTCAATATACATGCCCCCCTCCCCACAGGAGACGGGGCCATTCAACATACATGCCCCTCCCTACAGGAGACGATGCCATTCAACATACATGCCCCTCCCAACAGGCATACAGGCCCCCTCCCTATAGGAGACCGGGCCATTCAACATACATGCCCCCTCCCTACAGGAGACGAGGCCATTCAACATACATGCCCCCTCTCTACAGGAGACGAGGCAATTCAACATACATGCCCCTCCAAATAGGAGACGGGGCCATTCAACATACATGCTCCCTCCCTATAGGAGACGAGGCCATTCAACAAACATGCTCCCTCCCTATAGGAGACGAGGCCATTCAACATACATGCTCCCTCCCTATAGGAGACGAGGCCATTCAACATACATGCTCCCTCCATACAGGAGACGGGGCCATTCAGCATACATGCCCCTCCAAATAGGAGACGGGGCCATTCAACATACATGCTCCCTCCCTATAGGAGACGAGGCCATTCAACAAACATGCTCCCTCCCTATAGGAGACGAGGCCATTCAATATACATGCCCCCCTCCCTACAGGAGACGGGGCCATTCAACATACATGCCCCTCCCTACAGGAGACGATGCCATTCAACATACATGCCCCTCCCAACAGGCATACAGGCCCCCTCCCTATAGGAGACCGGGCCATTCAACATACATGCCCCCTCCCTACAGAAGACGGGGCATTTCAACATACATGCTCCTCCCTACAGGCATACCGGCCCCTTTTATAGGAGACGAGGCCATTCAACATACATTCCCCCTCCCTACAGAACACGGGACCATTCAACATACATGCTCCTCCCTACAGGAGACGGGGCCATTCAACATACATGCCCCTCCCAACAGGAGACGGGGCCATTTAACAAACATGCTCCCTCCTTACAGGAGACGGGGTCATTCAACATACATGCCCCCTCCCTACAGGAGACGGGGCCATTCAACATACATGCTCCCTCCCTACAGGAGACGATGCCATTCAGCATACATGCCCCTCCAAACAGGAGACAGAGTCATTCACCATTCATTCCCCCTTCCATCAAGAGATGGGGCTATTCAGCATACATGCTCCCTCCCAACAGGAGGCGGGGCCATTCAGCATACATGCTCCCTCCCAACATTAGACGAGGCCATTCAACATACATGCTCCATCCATACAGGAAAAGAGGCCATTCAAAATACATGCTCCCTCCATACAGAAGACGAGGTCATTCAACATACATGCTCCCTCTATACAGGAGAAGAGGCCATTCAACATACATGCTCCCTCCATACAGAAGACGGGGCCATTCAACATACATGCTCCCTCCATACAGGAAACGGGGCCATTCAACATACATGCATCTCCCTACAGGAGACGGGGCTATTCAACATACATGCCCCCTCCCTACAGGAGACAAGGCCATTTAACATACATGCCCCCTCCCTACAGGAGACGAGGCCATTTAACATACATGCTCCCTCCCTACAGGAGACGATGAAATTCAGCATACATGCCCCTCCCAACAAGAGACAGAGTCACTCACCATTTATTCCCCCTTCCATCAAGAGACGGGGCCATTCAGGCATGCATGCTCCCTCCCAACAGGAGACGGGGCCATTCAGCATACATGCTCCCTCACAACAGGAGACGAGGCCATTCAACAAACATGCCCCCCCCCCCCCACACTCCTCTCTATAGGAGATCGGGCCATTCAACAAACATGCCCTCTCCCTACAGGAGACGGGGCCATTAAACATACATGCTCCCTCCCTACAGGAGACGATGCCATTCAGCATACATGCCCCTCCCAACAGGAGACAGAGTTATCACCATTCATTCTCCCTTCCATCAAGAGACGGGGCAATTCAGCATTCATGCTCCCTCCCAACAGGAGACGTGGCCATTCAACATACATGCCCCCTCTCTACAGGAGATTGGGCCATTCAACAAACATGCCCTCTCCCTACAGGAGAAGGGGCCATTCAACGTACATACTCATCCCATCAGAAGACGGGGCCATTCAGCATACTTACCCCTCCCATCAGAAGACGGGGCCATTCAACAAACATGCTCCCTCCATACAGGAGACGAGGCCATTCAACATACATGCTCCCTCCATGCAGGAGACGAGGCCATTCAACATACATGCTCCCTCCATACAGAAGACGGGGCCATTCAACATATATGCTCCCTCCATACAAAAGACGGGGCCATTCAACATACATGCTCCCTCCATAAAGAAAACTAGGCCATTCAACATGATGCTCCCTCCATACAGAAGACGGGGCCATTCAACATACATGCTTCCTCTATACAGAAGACGGGGCCATTCAACATACATGCTCCCTCCATACAGAAGACGGGCCGTTCAACAAACATGCTCCCTCCATACAGAAGATGAGGCCATTCAACATGATGCTCCCTCCATACAGAAGACGGGGCCATTCAACATACATGTTCCCTCCATACAGGAGACGAGGCCATTCAACATGCATGCAACCTCCATACAGAAGACGGGGCCATTCAACATATATGCTCCCTCCATACAGGAAACGAGGCCATTCAACATACATGCTCCCTCCATACAGGAAACGAGGCCATTCAACATACATGCTCCCTCCATACAGGAGACGGGGCCATTCAACATACATGCTCCCTCCATGCAGGAAACGAGGCCATTCAACATACATGCTCCCTCCATACAGGAGACGGGGCCATTCAACATACATGCTCCCTCCATACAGAAGACGGGGCCATTCAACATATATGCTCCCTCCATACAAAAGACAGGGCCATTCAACATACATGCTCCCTCCATAAAGAAAACTAGGCCATTCAACATGATGCTCCCTCCATACAGAAGACGGGGCCATTCAACATACATGCTTCCTCTATACAGAAGACGGGGCCATTCAACATACATGCTCCCTCCATACAGAAGACGGGCCGTTCAACAAACATGCTCCCTCCATACAGAAGATGAGGCCATTCAACATGATGCTCCCTCCATACAGGAGACGAGGCCATTCAACATACATGCTCCTCCATACAGGAGACGAGGCCATTCAACATACATGCTCCCTCCATACAAAAGACGGGGCCATTCAACATACATGCTCCCTCCATACAGAAGACGGGGCCATTCAACATACATGCTCCCTCCATACAGGAGACGAGGCCATTCAACATACATGCTCCCTCCATACAAAAGACGGGGCCATTCAACATACATGCCCCTCCATACAGGAGACGAGGCCATTCAACATACATGCTCCCTCCATACAAAAGACGGGGCCATTCAACATACATGCTCCCTCCATACAGAAGACGGGGCCATTCAACATACATGCTCCCTCCATACAGGAGACGAGGCCATTCAACATACATGCTCCATCCATGCAGGAGACGAGGCCATTCAACATACATGCTCCCTCCATACAGAAGACGGGGCTATTCAACATACATGCTCCCTCCATACAGGAGACGAGGCCATTCAACATACATGCTCCCTCCATACAGAAGACGGGGCCATTCAACAAACATGCTCCCTCCATACAGGAGACGAGGCCATTCAACATACATGCTCCCTCCATACAAAAGACGGGGCCATTCAACATACATGCTCCCTCCATACAAAAGACGGGGCCATTCAACATACATGCTCCCTCCATACAGAAGACGGGGCCATTCAACATACATGCTCCCTCCATACAGGAGACGAGGCCATTCAACATACATGCTCCCTCCATGCAGGAGACGAGGCCATTCAACATACGTGCTCCCTCCATACAGGAGACGAGGCCATTCAACAAACATGCTCCCTCCATACAGAAGACGGGGCCATTCAACATACATGTCCCCTCCCTACAGAAGACGGGGCCATTCAACATACATGCTCCCTCCATACAGAAGACGAGGCCATTCAACATATATGCTCCCTCCATACAAAAGACGAGGCCATTCAACATACATGCTCCCTCCATACAAAAGACGGGGCCGTTCAACATATATGCTCCCTCCATACAGAAGACGAGTCCATTCAACATGATGCTCCCTCATTATAGGAAACGGGGCCATTCAGCAAACATGCTCCCTCCCAACAGGAGGCGATGCCATTCAACATACACGCACCTCCCAACAGGAGACGAGGCCATTCGACATACACGCCCCTCCCAACAGTAGACTGGGTCATTCTGCAAGCATGCTCCCTCACAACAGGATACGGGATCATTCATCATACATGCCCCCTCCCAACAGGAGACGGGGTCATTCAGCATACATATCCTCTCCCTACAGGAGACGAGGCCATTAAGCATACATACTCTGTCCCAACAGGATACGGGGTCATTCATCATACTTGCCCCCTCCCAACAGGAGACAAGGCCATTCAGCATACACGCCCCCTCCCAACAGCACAGACAGATGGACAACGTGTCAAATATTTAATAACCATCATTGTTATGATAACGTACTAATATAGATATCAGTTATAAGACAAATACCAGTATGATAACGGACAGAATGCATAAACTATAATATATCCACGCACGCTTTCAATATAATTTTAGAAATTGCAACAAGATATGAATGCAATTTAGTTGTGTTGTGTGTTGTATTTGAGGGAAATCCAATATCAGAAAACATGTAGACAATATTGAAAGAACAATGGAGAAACAATTTTAAAAAATGTGTCAGTAGTACACGATTAAACATCTCGAAACGACAGCTCTAACGAGCAATTATCTCTTTACAAGAACAGCTCCATTTTGCGTGGTTTGTTTTATTTACCTATAAATCAAGATATAAAACAACAACACTCTCAATAAAATAAACATTTTGTCACATCCAAATGTTGTTTAGTTTACAGATGTTTCATCATGGGATGATTTGGTAACACCTGACAATGGAAGTTATTTCAGCGAGAAGAGGCACATATTCGTAATGTTTACTTTAACATGATACAAATGAAAGAAGTTGATATAATGATGTTCAAAAATTATTCTGTACATGATTATTCTTTAAACTTTTATCGACTACCATTTGAAAGCCATTATTTCTTAGTGTTTCGGTACACTAAATAATTATTGTCCAATTTTTATCGACCTCATTTTGAACAGTGACTATTTAACCTGTTATTTGAAAGTCATTATTTCTTTGTGTTTAGGTACACAAAATAACTATTATTTAGTTTTTATCGACCTGATTTAGAACAGTGACTGTTCTTTCTGTCATTTGAAAGCCATTATTTTTTAGCGTTTAGATACACTTAATAAATATTGTTCAATATATATTACTCACTCTGAAATGAAAAGCGACTGTTCTTTCTGTGATTTGAAAGTCATTATTTCGTAGTGTTTAACTACACTTAATAAATATTGTTCACTTTTTATAAAACTCACTCTGAAATGAAAAGCGACTGTTCTCTCTGTCATTTGAAAGTCATTATTCTTGGGTGTTTAGCTACATTAATGGAAAATGTGACTTGCGATAGGCATTTCTGTTCCAGTTTATCTTGTCATTTCATGCAGTTTTATCATTGATCGAATCGCAGTAATTTATTTCTTTAAAACAGTAACATGGTAGTGACATTATAAAATGCACAATAGGCGTACATTTTTCCAAATTAAAATATCTAAATTTGATGTTTCATTGTGCATTAAAATTCGTATTTGTTATCCGTATGTATGTACTCATACATTGTATTTATATATCAAATAGTATAAAACATTGTTGGTAATTGTTAACTGAATCATAATTTAAATAAATGAATATATGTTTGCATAGGATTTATCTTATTATAATAAGATCATTTGAATTTTAAATTGACTGAAGAATATGCTTGTCCAATCATGAGTACCTTTGGTATCAAACTGAGCCAGCTGTGAACCGGTGGCAGGAGGTCTGTCAACGAACACAGTGATTGTTATTGGAGCAACTTAAGTGCATTACGTGTTGCCATTAACTTGTATGATTATGAAATGAGTATGCATTGACTGTGTTTAATATGCTGTTGTTTTGGGCGTGTTATTTGCATCTCATGTTTGGATGTGTACTGTCTTATTTATTTGTTTCTGATTTTTCAATGATTTCAAACCAATATTACAATTATTACTATTTTTAAAAAAAAAAACAACGTGTTTTATATCTAATACAAATGATAACAGCTGTCCTTTTCGTTTAACTCGTCTTCTATTGGAATATCACTCACAATACTTGTTTTAAATCGTATATCCTCACAGCTGAATTTAAACGTTGTAGGAACACTTTAAATTTAGAAAACAAAAAAAAAAAAAAAAAAAAAAAAAGAAAGCCATGACTTATAACTATGAATATTTATTTTATTATAAAAGTATGAATGATGTTAAAGAAATTCAGAAGTTTTTGCTCCATCCATAGTATTTTCAAAATGCTCGTGTAAGTCATATTGCATCAATATTATATATCAACGTACGGATACACGGTTCAACTAAAGCAATAAGGTCTGTTTGAAGTTTGAAAATAGTTTACCATAAATATTAATGCGCATTTTAATGTTTTTTTCACAAGAAATGATATAATTTTGGCTTTTCTAGGTTTTATGACAACATGATCTAGTCCACGTGCACGCGATCGCATACTTCATATGAGTACATATCATGCAAATACTTACACATAACAGAACATATCCATATTTGTGAATGGAATACAAGCGGTTAAAGTACCGAGTATCAGACAACAACAATAAATGTACACAGCAACATCGAACTAAGCATTATAGCCATGCATGTATACTAACCCAAACTCCCAACGCCTCACGTAGTTTTGAAATAGTTGTATTACAACTGAAGGGTCATCCGTGGTCGAGTGGTCTAAGGCGTCGTCTCAAGATCACTTACCTCTCACAGCTGAGGTCGTAGGTTCGAGTCCCACTCGCTCCAAAAACTTTATGTGAGAAAGTTTGTCAGTTACTTGCGGAAGGACGGTGATTCTACTCAGTCTGACTCTGTCTGAGGTCTTCCTCCACCAGTAAAACTGGATAAGCCTTATATAATCTGAAATGTGTTGAACACTGCGTTAAACCCCATTATAACAACTGAAAACTCTTTGGGTTTTTTTCATGTTTATATTGTGGCCACTGTAATTGAAAACATGAAGAAAGTATCTTCATTGATGACTGAACACGGGCTGTCTCAAAGGAAAACCA
The DNA here is from genome assembly GCA_029582155.1 of Panopea generosa. Classification (NCBI taxonomy): domain Eukaryota; kingdom Metazoa; phylum Mollusca; class Bivalvia; order Adapedonta; family Hiatellidae; genus Panopea; species Panopea generosa. The sequence goes on from CM055897.1 coordinate 44,017,147, forward strand.
GTTCCATACTGCACGTGGAAATCAAGAAAGATGTGAGGCGCATGAGAAGGGGTCGCACTAGTATCATTAACCATTATGCACAGACTCAATATAACGGAATATGCTATTTTGTTTTCCCCGGATGCGTCCTGTGGCCCCTAGGGGCCTTTTATATGATTATAATTGTTTTAAATTCATCGTAATTTTAACAATCATTCACACGCCAAACCACAAGTAATGTTAAAATCAATCGAGAATATTAATATTTCACTTGAGTATAAGGAAAATTGTGATTCTTTAAATATCGTAATGGTTTATCATATTATTAAGCAGCAGTAAATATCATCTGTAAGTAATGACTGAAGCCACTCTTCAAAACATACGAATCATTCTTGTCTACAATTTGCCTGTAGCAGCCAGGGTCAATAATAATGTATTTATTTAAAAGCTGAAAATATTCGCCGGAGTGGATTTCCGCTGTCTATCATAGCTGCAGGTTAATGTCAATTAGTTCTTATTAACCGACATTGCAACACTATTTGGTTTCATTATATTAATACGGAGGCTTTATGGCTGGAATATTCTTAACATTCTCTTTGTTGTATTTTAACTAAGGAACATCAACAAGAGTTCGTTAAAATCAGAGTTAGAGACGTGCCATTATTATTTGCCTATAAGCGTATGGCAATTATCAAAAAATGTCAAATTCTTAAATTAGCTCAATAACTCTCGGATTAAGCTAATTTTAGTCATTATTATGGACACACTTATATATGAAATATGGTCGGTTCAAGAACTGGTTGTCAAAGGTAGTAATATCCAAACCATGTTTGGTCGGGATTGTACAGTGTTTACAAGAAATATTAACGGTAGAACAGACATAAGGACGAACGACAAACAGACAGATAATCATAGCATAATCCCTTCTGAGGGGTAACGAGAAAATAAAAGTAGTTCTACCTGAATAACAACGCGTCATATCATCAACACGATAGAGAAAATATAAACATTCACTATAAAATAATATCATTCATGATTTTATTTTTTTTAATTCATAGATATCTTTCACATTTCTCTTGATACAAATGCAATTGTTGATGCTTAAATTGGCTCTAAATTTTGCAAACCATAACTGATAAATATTCCTTGGAAGCAAATAAAGCAAATAATAAAAGAATGTTTTGCATACCACGCAAAGATAATTGCCATTTTACCGATGTAAGATATTTTCCTCTCACCCCCCAGAGTGGCGATAACATTCGCGCGCGCATAAAATGCGCTCGCTAGTATGACGTCACGCTATTCTTTGACGTAGTGTTCAGAAGAATCTTGGTGGTATGCAAGAAAAATAATCAACCACTACATGGTGATAATGAGATCTCAACCCTCGGCTTCGAATAAAACAGAGATAACTATGTATGAAAGAGTATTTTAATAACAAACGTGTTTTTCTTTTATCTGTTCGTTGATGCTGTTAATGAAAATTTTTAATACCTTAGCATCGATCTGTAGCAGCAAAGCGGCAGTTTTTTTTCGAGTTATCTGAATAAACAACATGAATGTAAACATGATCGATTGATTGATTGATTGATTGAATATCAAGCGTCATTTTTATGCCGTCGGGGACTAACAGACGATCAGTTAACATAACCACTGTTTCCTGGGAACCTGAAAGGTTAACCAGTACTCCAGCACACCCCATCTCCGCAAGTAACCGATAACTTAAATCAGCGATGAGAGACGAATGATAATGAGACACAATGTCGTATATCAATCATTATGGAGACTGTTGCCGGTGGGGATTTGAACTCACGACCCATGGATTGATAGTTAGACGCGTTGCCGACGCAGATAATCGGGCCCGGCTAAATGTAAACAACTCGAAATAAAAACAGCAATCAGTCAAAGAACTGGTTGAATTTTGGCCGCCAAACAGCACGTAGAGCCGCTGATATGATAGCCAAAGACAGAGCCGACGGACTGTTTATTAAAAAACTAGCGAAAATTAAAGAGAACTAACGGACTAGTTTACATATACTTTCAAATCAACCCGATGACATATTTGTCTCATGGGGAAGGTTTGGACGATTTATCAAAATTAACAAATTTGTGTCAAAAAGGAGAGATGCACATTTCAAATAAAACAATAACCAGAGTAACAAGGACGCATTGTCATTAAATGCATACATTTATCATAAGTAATATCACCCACTCAAACACACATATTCACTTGGAGCCCTTTATATTTTTGTGATAGAAATTCATATTCACACAATCAAATATCAGAGAAAAATAGTTCGTTTAATACAAATAGCTCATAAATAGCTTTGCTAACATGTATTTAAAGAAATGCTTTTTACACGGCCGATATTGGTGAACCTGGTCTTTAAGGCTGAAAACTTTAAGCAGACTTTTGCGCAATTATTGTTAAAGAAAAATATTAGAATGTGAGCTACGTAATATAGTATTATACCGGTCTCTCAATTCATGAAAAGTCTGAAATGACGTATAGATATACGTTTATTTTTAATGATGTCTAATTCAACACTGACTGAAATATTATGTTCAATATGTAACTGTATTTAAAAATATTATTAAACACTTTCATTTACGTTTATCATTAAATATGTTTCAAACCCGCATATGTTATTTTTTTTAACAATAAAGGCTAAATCTAATTCTTAATATCTACCTTTGTAATATTATATATATATATATATATATATATACTACACCAATGCACAGCTAATGTTGACATAGGAGAAAAAGCACACTATTTGACAGTTGGTAAATTCTGCTTCCATAAACACAGCTAAAGTAGAATAATATTTAATTTCAGTAGCCGCAGTAGACTAACATAACTCAATTCATTTTAAAAGAACAATATTTTCAAATGATACCTCAATAGGGAATATAACGCAAAAACTGCTCCGCCTAGTTTTAGATGGTATCAATGAAACTATATCTTAAACGATATCGGCGACGTTTGTAATAACTTTTATCTAACAAGGAACCGAAGAGCGTAGTAACGCAGCTAACGGTATTGGATACACAACAAGCTCTATTAATGCATTGGACGTTATCTTTCATTAGCCTTAGTGTGTATATTAATGTACGGACGTTTCTTTGCTTTATCGGCCAGACTAACTCTAGTCATTCGAAATAGTGGATTACATTTTTGTAATTATTTATGCGTTTAGGAAATCATAAAATAAACGTTGTAAACTCGGCTTATGGATCCTAATTGATAAACAAAATAAGGTTTGTAGTTAAAATATCTACATTTGGATTAAGTAATCAACTATTTTAATATATCAGTTACTATGATATGTACAGAATATATGTGTATGTGAAATATGTCTGTTTTGTTCTGTTTACTTTCATATATATTTTTTTAATTTGAATTTTGTAAACCTTACATTCTCATCTGTTTGCTTCTGTATATTGCCTTTTATCATGAACACACTTTTTACTTAAAGAGAATTTCAAATATTAAAGTTGAAAGAAAAATCATTGTAAATTACGAGTTGTGTGTGCTTTAAACGATTCAATTGATTTTATTTATAAACAGGTGTTAGCTAGTTTTATTTAGGGTTTGCCATTTGATTTTTGAAATATTCATAACGGATATAATTTAATATTTAATTAAATATCCGCACGAAACAAAATATAGATAAGGCTTATGTTGGCAGATATGTCATAAGCATATCTATGGTAGATTTGTTTTTATTGCAAGATTAGATAGCCAACTATAATTTGCATCATTCGATATTAAAGTATGCTCATTTAATGGTTTGTCATTTGTTTAGATATTTAGAGATGTTTTAAATGTATTTACTTTATATAATAACTGATTGATCAAACATGGCATATGTAACTAATAAATGTAACATATAGTTTTTATTTATATTAACAGTTGTATTTTTATCTTTATAATTTTGTTATATAGTTTGAATATTTTCAGCTCAAATCCCAGTTTTTACATATTGTAAATTGATTTGCAATATTAAATTCATTATAGATTTAAAACATGTAAAAAGTCATCGTCAAATAACGGGTAATCTATTACGTTACTCTCCATCGATGAATGGGGAGTATCGGAATAGTCACCAGGGGGTATCCGACGATGGTAAAAACTATGCACGCTTGGAAATTATTCGTTCTTATTTTACGATTAAAAACCACTCAGTGATATAATCGATAACTATGTTTTACATATCTTGGTATTGTTTCATTGGAATAATACAATCATATCAATAATTTAACAAGTTAATAGTATGTGACGTCAGTGAATAACTGAATTATTTAGACATATGTGTTTATGCATATCTGTGTTTTATAATTATGTCTGAGTCTTTGGAGTTATGGAGCCCAGCCAGTGCTAATAGTTTAAGTTTGAACATATTTCATTTCATTGTTTTTTAAAGAATGCGGTTGCGCCACAAGTTATTAGATTTGGTCCTACGCCTATAGATTTCATGACACGATTATTTGTTTAACAATGACGTATAAGATTGAGAAAACTTAGAACCATTTTACACCGACATGACATACATAACAAAACATAACATAATTTACCATATTGCGGAAAAGAGTTATAGAAGTGAGAATGAGAGAGAGAGAGAAGAAGAAGAATGAATAGGGCGAGTTATTTGTAGCATAACATAGTTTATAGATAATATTATTTTGATAGATCGCTTCTCTGCTTTAATTCAACTTAGTCATGAATATATATCTCTGATTATAGAAGAAATTTACAAACTTGAGTTGATTGTATATCAGTAATTTCAGGTGGCCGATTTAAACGTTTGTTGAGAGTAAATATTTTCTCATTTTTTATCTCTTGATTTGTTAATTTCATACAAAGTAAATTGGTTCTAATCTTTAGAACATTTTAAATTATCATTTATAGTTTATGTGTGTGTGTGTGTGTGTGTGTGTGTGTGTGTGTGTGTAAGTTTGTACGTGTGTTGAACTAAAACAATTAGCAGATTACGATCCTTTATCCGTATTGCTTTACGCCATCACTCTTTGTTAGAGACATGTACATGCATGTACGCCTACTTTACTCTCAAGCAACACACGTTCATCTACATATTGTGTGTGTACTACAAATGATTGAAGAGAATATATTTCAATCATTGCCAAGAGTAATGGTCGTTATTAGATTATAAACCGCATAACGAGGCGAGTCAGACTTAGTTAACATGCACTTAACCTGACGCGAGCTGTCAGTCAAACAAGACGATAATCAAATCAGCTATCGATATTGGTTGCCACACTGCCATTTTCCTAAATCAAGCGAACGGTCTCTAAGTAAACATTGCATTGTAATACATTGTATTTACTTGGACAAAAACCGCCACTTGGCCAGAGGGCGGAGCGAAAGTCGCTATCGCGTCAGGTCAATTAAAAACAGTTGCATTAGAAAAAGGTATGTAAATCATTGGCTGTCGTACTATGACAGTTCTTAGACGATTGTTTTATTCTTCAGGCATATTTAAGAATATGAATTCAAAGTATATACTGTAACATATGATCATGTTTTGCTTAATGCAGTACGTACATTCATTATTTGATGTAGTGCGGGTATGGTGCTCAGATATGTGATTCTAGTAACAGGAAGTTATATTTAAAGATATCTTTAAAACACTCGATTAAATATACATATGTATCATCGAAGTATATAATTTCACTGAAATACTTAATTAAGTCACGTTTTCATAGATGAATGTTGAGTAAGTCCTGGTTAAATAAACTAAGAAAGTATAAAAATGTAGGTTCGATAATGTCGTGTACATATTATAATTAAGTCTGAATTAGAAAGTACACAAAATAAAATTATTGAATATCAATCTCTGACAGATTTTGTAGAATCTGGCGAAGGCCAATCCCTGGTTATAATACGATATATTTTTCAATACCAAATTACATAACACGTTGGTTTACATGTAAATGTGGTGACAATCTTTAATCATGTTGATAATTCAGTTTGTGCCCTCTGCATATTATACACTTTTAAACGGATTATTTGTTGTATAGCATCATAAGTGACGGTACAGCCATGTAATCAATCTATGGCCTTTTTTAATATAATTTAAAAACCTGATATCACTACCGATCCATCATTTGACATCGTCCGTGTAATTCGGCTCTCGTACGTAAAATGCCGAACTTCTTTCCGACAATGTTATAATTGAATTTGACGTTATTTCAGTTCGACTCATACGATGACTAACAGAACATGCTATTAACAACTTCTTGAAAATCCGATATTTTCTTATTCTTCAAATGAGCATTAATGTAAGATTATTTTAATCATATACAACGCATTAATTCGATCTGAAACATAAAATATTTATATCATTATACCATGCGTTGGATTTAAAATACCTTACATTCATGCTCATTACGATTATATTTGATAAATACGTTGACAAAATGATATTTTTATTGGCTAGAGTCTACCATAATATATTTTTTTCTAATTTGTTTTACATTAGTAAATTATCTATTAAATAAAAAGTCATGTAAAATCCTCTATTTATTTATTTATATTGTATCTATTCTAGAAACTTAGCCTTTGAATAGCAAACAAACACGAACACGACATGTGGAAAATTCAAGCATGCTTACGTAAAGCATTATTACAAATGAATTAATCATTTGAAATTCTGTTTAACATATGTGAAATCAATAGTGCATGATTGTTACATAGAACACTTATACATCAAAGGATTATAGCGGATTTGCATGCTTGGTTTCGATTAATTCTTTCCGTGTGGCGACTATTAGCTTGAGAGCACATTTAAAATATTAAGTTTATATTTGGTATCCCACATTTGTACACATGCTACTTCATTAACATGATAATTAGCAAGACAAACATTGAATATAAAGTTGGCATTATATTATACTACTTAACATACACTCGGGTACTTTGAAATCGCATCACTTGCATGAATATAATTTTAGTGCAAAACAATGTCATCCGATTTCAAAGAAAGTTTGTATACAGTAAGAATGCCATATCTGGCTTATACTGTCAAACTTTCATTACAACGACATGAAATTTTGATGGATTTCTTTTTACAATTTTCGAAGCTACCCCGAAAAGTGAAAATTCACAGGTGTCAACAACCAGTGTGTGAACCATTCGCCTGTTTAATGCCAACAAATATATCTTATTTTAAAAAGCCGCCGGTCGCTTTCTTATTGTATCAATATTATCCCTTTTGTATTCAAGGTACGACTAATACCGATACATGTACAGGGCAAACTCCACTCAACGACATCATACACCTTTTTTAAGAGATTTGAATTCTGATTGGCCATGCTGATAACCGACATCACACCGCGTTCCTTGAGCCAAATGACCTGTCGCGGGTCACAATAATGTAAGTCGATCACCCCACCAGCCATCGAAATTGGTTGCTTCGCCGCCATTTTCTTAGACAAACAAACGATGTCTAAGAGAACACTACGTGGCCAGTGGGTGGTGCATTAGTCATTCTTGCGCCAGGTCAATTATTCAAAACTGCCGTCGTTTAGGTTTTTATTGTTTTATATGCATTCATGTCATAATTAGATAAATGTGAATATTAATTTGGTTTGCGAATGTTTCTGATAATATCTATGTTTAACTGGCGTCTTTTTTTTTGGCATTAGTTTACGAGTAATATCGAACAACTATGTAAATTCGTGAATTATTTGCCCCCAAAATGTGATAAGCTACAGCCGTTAGAATGAAATGAATGATTGGATGGATGGATGGATGGATGGATGGATGGATGGATGGTAAAATATAGCTGAAATATTTTACAAACAAATAACGATATGGATTGTTTAGAGAAATTTTAACTTTATTAACTAGTTATGATGATGATGATGATTCAGAGACAGGTATACGAAGGTATCAATTCATATTCAAGTAAGGACTAACTGTCTCTGGGGCGCAGAAGAGGGAAGGTTACCACCTACTGGAAAAAAACAGCTGGCTTTATCCACTCAGCGCCGTGCATCCGAACAGTATGAATGAACGACAATTAAAACAAAGCCCATATACACCAATTACATTTTAAACTTCTGTCTTTTTTCCTTTCTACCAAAAGCCTCGTTATAAAAAAATGTATCAAAAAATGATGATGTTATACAACCAACAGGAGACGTAGTGATCAACGGCCACCGAAGCAGCACAAACAAAAACAATATTAGGAATAATCATCATGTACCAAATAGCAATGTATTGGTAAGACGATATCCAATTATCGTCAATCTGATATGCACTTAATAATTAAGATGGAATAGAGCACACTGTGATAACAAATAAATCAACTCTAATTATATGTAGTTCAGTTTGATATTTCGACTCAGTTATGTCTTCATGTGCGTACATAGCATTATACCTGGGGCAAAGATATCCATACCTAATAGGTGAATAATAAAGCATGTGATGTGGAATGCCTTTAAATCATTTGAATTATTAACTATGGCATCTATTTAATTAATCATTGTAACACGAGTATTCGGTTCATGTATCCTGTTGTGGTCAGTTCCCTTGTTACAGTATATATGTCTTTCGCAGCAGAGTTATCAGAATATTGTTTGTTTTTTGTGTATGTACGTCTAATACGACATTATGCATGTAAGATCGGACAACTGATAGTACAGTAATATAATAACACACGTATAATCATTCGGGTAGCTGTATAGTACACATGTAATTAACATTGTGACTGCATTGGAAGATCGACCCACTTATCAATGTTCTATGAAAAATCATCTCTGAGGTAAATTTCCAGCCTAAATATTTGCTTCAGAGAATACACTGTCATCTTAAACTTATTTGTTTTACTTTGATTCTGAAACAAGTTCTTACAACTTAAGACAAATCACGCACTAGTCTTTCTGGGTAGAACCAGTACTAAGTATATGCGGAAAAAGTTTTTTGCTCAAGGACACCACACGACCCTCCAGTCATGGGTTCGGTACTCTACCACTGGACCTCGCGCTTCACACTGTCAAAATCAATAAACATTTAACCAACACATAAATAAACATTTAACCAACACATAAATATGTTTAACCAAGACATAAATAAACATTTAACCAACACATAAATAAAGATTTCAGTCACCAGATCCGTCAACAGTCTCTTACAGTGATTATAGTGAATAATCTCAAGGTATAAACGGGTAACCATTCTTACCAAGTTTATTATGCAAGCGGCTCTAGTTTCACTAAACATCTCAACTTGAGATTTTCCTCGATTTTTGAAGTGCTATCAATTCATTTAAATTACAAATTAGTAAAGAAGTGTTATTTCTTCGATCCTGTGTCGTCAATTAGTGTGTAATAAGAATACAAGTAATCATATGTAGAAACTGAAAATCTCAGCCTGAGATGTCTGCCGGTCGCAGAAATTATACGAATCTCAAGGGATAAATGTTACAGTCATTCTTTGTTATTTATATAAACAGAAACACTTAACTTCTACTGTAAATAACTCGAAACACTATTTTACCAAATTGCTGTGCTGAATTAACAAACTGTGTGTCGTATTAAAAAATAATTTATTACGAAACAACGAGAACGCTCGTCCATACAGACGGCATGTAATGTAGACTGCATGGTGAATCAACTAGTAGTTTAGATGATTAATTATAAGGCGAAGTACTTACTATCTGTCTAATCCCAGACTGCACCGCGAATGATGGACGGTAATCATTACCTGATTCCGCCGGTGAGTGTCAAGTTTCATTAGCATCCGTCAAATAGGAACATAATCAATATGCTACATGATTGACGGAGTTACGTAACAGTTTATGATGTATCAGCACGGTTGTAACACAGAGTTAAAATGAGAGAAAAAAACTCATGTACGTCATTTAGACCACATTTTCCAATCCTTTAAAACCTTTTTTTTTTTGATTGTGAAAGTTAGTACAACTTGGATAAATCACGCTCGGTGATTTCCTGGGTACAACCAGTACTATAATTATGTAAGCATAAATTATGCGGAATAATGTTCTTTCTCAAGGACATTACACGTACATGTTACAGTGGTGGAGGATCGAGCCCACGGTCATCCGATCCTTGATCCGATGATTTACCACTGGGCTAGGCATTCCATACGAATTCAAATTAAAACGTCTTTACAATTTCAAAGAATGACGATTTGTTTAGTAGTGCTGCATTAATTTTGTAAAGAATATTCTGACGGCAAAATTTTTATTTACATCGTCTCTGTAAATGATGTGATGACGGGTAAGCGCGAGGTTCGGTGCAAACAATGACCAGGTTTCACGGCCCCTGAAGCCGGTTTGCTATTAACCGTTTTAGAAGCACTGGTCCCTGTCATCTGTCACTATGCAAACGTGTGATTATTTTACGATTATTTTATTTATGTTGTTGCGGGGGTTGTGTTTTATGAATGCTGCATCTTCTGTTAGATGTATATTTTCTTATGTTTTAACCGTTGTTCCAAACTCGCCGTCAAGAAATAACGGTGCTTCGTATTAAATGTATTCTGAAAGCAAACCAGCAAGTGTTCTGGAAAATAGCTTCCTTAAAAAAAATGATAAAATATATTTATCTTTTTCTATTTAATAAATAACGTATATAATGGTGTAATAAAATTGTATTACATTTAATGGCGCAATCGTATGACCTTTAGCTACATACACGTTTTCGAAAATAAACTGTGACTAGGTTACTTTGTTATCAGCACTGGATCGAACATTGAGTATGTTTGTATTGAGGCTAAGTGGACGGCGTCCTGGTGAAATGTTACTGCTGTGTACCCGTTTTGTTAACTGTTCAGTATGATTGTATTGTACTTATTGTAATAACTTAATATGTACCAAACTTACCGTCAACAACTTCATATTGTGATTTTCATCATACTACAAGCATTGCAATACGTGTTGATAGGTAAAATAAAATGAAACTACCCCATGCTATAGACTTAGACCCAACGTAAAATGGCTGTTCGTTTATTTCTGTGAAAAAAAATGGATATGAAAAGATAATGTTTTACCCGCGTAGCTTTTGTTAAGCAGTACCTCATGTTTTGATTATATCGCATTACTCTCGTGTTGTCTTCTTGCAGTTACATAAAAATTAAAATGATAAATATGATCAGATCTATAGACATAAGCTATAATTATTTGATTTTACGATTAAGTGATGCCGAAATCTCCGAGGAACTTGATGAAGGTGTAACCATTATTGAGTATTAAGCCTAGAATGGGTAATGTTTAGGTAGACTAGTAGACTAAGTGTTAATACTAATTGGGCGTATCAGGTGTCATGCTAAGATTATTTCACTTGCATACCAAGCACATTCACTTTGAATATTTATTTTAATTTAAATTATTGTTAAATTTTACCTCGATGACGTCAAATAAAACATATTACGGCATACGTTTTAATACACGTAATTAATTGTTCCAACGTCACAGCAGGGTAAGCGCATGGCGGGGGTGTTAGATGAAAATTCCGTACCCGATAAAATTACGTGGACATCTTGTCTGGTATGCAAGAATGACTACGTGTTAAAATTAATTAGGCGTATCAGGTGACATGCTCGTTAAGTATGATATAGATATCGTTTTTACAAGCAGTCATCCCAGCGATGTGGCAAAAATGCTTTTTTTAAATCAACACTTAAGATTAAGATCATCTAAATTGCCTTCTGTACCAGATATACTACAGCAACAAGTGGAATTTGTGTTAATGCACGGTCTGTACCTCCATGTCAACACAATTACATCCAGTCATTTGTATGTTTGTGGCATGCGTTCGCCCAAGGTTGTGTTTTGTTTTACTTTGTAATTCGGTTAATTTTTGTCCGTTTTTATAATTCAACATAATCTTACAGATAATTGAGGTATGTGAATATGTACGCTGTTATTTCACAGTTATGACACTGACGTATGTTGAGCAGAGATATCCCACGATTGACGAGTCAATATCCTGGCCCCGGACACAATATTGAGATTAATTGTCTGTGAAATATATAACGTTTGAAAACTTAGTAATAGTTAGTGTTTATTAAGTAAACACTATAACTTGTTGATTTTTTACTCAATTGAAACTAGCTTGCTTTGTGTTAAACAGCATTTGATTGACAGTTTATGTAACTCTGGGCAGAGCTACGATGAAAGCTGAGATGATTGATGTTTGAAAGCCCATCCGTTACTAAGGCCGTTTTTAAGCATAGCTCGCACGGACTTTGTAGTTTGTACATGACAAGTTCAAAATCGAAAAAGGGCGGAGTTTGTGAAAGTCATCCACGCATGCGCAGTGATGACGAACTTTTTTAAAAATTAAATTATTTTGTAGGCTGTTTTAACAAATAACAGCGATAAAATGTTTAAAATTGAAGCGATTCCATTAGTTGTCAAATGGGATTAAACATTAATTTATTTAAACGTCTTCTATGTATATGTTTGTCACTGATTGCACGTGGTTAGCTGTTGTTTATATAACTGTATTTGAAGTAAACTACACTAATCATTTTATCTGTTTAGGAGAAATCCTCTGCCATAAACATATAGTATCAACTTTAAGCATTTAGTCATTCTACTAAAACATTATTCTAAACACTAAGACAATTTTAATCGTTCGGTTGTATGCTTTTTAAACACGTTTTCACTGAGAGTGATGAACAAATATTGGAATAATTAATGCAAAAGATGGTGTAGTTATTTATTCAACCCGTAAGTAAATACACGCCACTTTTTAAACGACTTTTTACAGTTTATAATCAATGCATTTCTGTCGATTTCTTCGCTGTGTACCTAATACCATGGCGTAACCTGTTTGCACGTGAGTACTTTATGAAATGGTACACTGCACTGCGTATAAATAATTGATGATTTATTTGTTATGGTTTGGTGTCCTATTTCATCTTAAGATCTCAGATGTAGGCTGTTTTGAGTTCACCTGAGGCATTAAAGTAGGTGAAATAAACTTAAACATGTATAATAGCAATCTAGTGCAGCGAGGTATATACATAGTTTATTCTTCTATTTCATCTGCAACATCTGCAACTCCGCGCCTACTTCAGTCTCCTTTATATGTCTCTAAGACGCTGTTGTATTCTATCGTTTTTCTCATTGCTGAGTTCGCAGGTTTGCATCCATTCCGGTCCAATTATTATGTTTTTTATGAAAGTTTACAATATACTTTTAGAAAAAGTTTGTAGTTCTAATCATATTAAATCTGTGATCTTTCCGATCGCAAAACTGGATAATGTACACTAGAAACTTAAACGGTTTAAACAGTGTGACAATCCCAGCTCACTACCTTTTTACTGTGTTAACTTCTATTCAAATTCTAAAAACCTATGGACCTGACAATGATATAATTAGAAAACTGAAAATCTCAAACATATACAATTTTAGTTTATACGTTATATACATCGTTTAAAGTATGTCCAAAGCAGCAATTAGAATTATTAAATAGCTCTGCAAGAGAACGTTTCTCGCAAAGAATGCCGACAAAGAAAAAAATAAATTAGCTAACTTGGTTTTATTGAGCCAATTTATGAGATGCACTATAAAACCATATATTAGGTAGATTAGGTTATATAATTGTACGTATAATTATGATAATTCAATTAAGTCATGCATTGAAACAACCCTATCGAGTAGCCTAACGTACAGTCGTATGTGCTGCATGAGTAAACTGTAGAATGTACAGTCACCGATTTGTACTTGTTTGAATCGGACATAAAACAAAGCTAAACGAAAATACATTTAATGAATAAAATTAACGCTTTGCACCGTACCGTCTCCCGAACTCGAGGAACCAGGTATTTAATCAGTTTAATAGTACAGCTCTCAGAATAATTGCCAAAACATAAAACAAAGCCATCAATATCGCACATACCATATTTTCCCAGAATCTAATCATTCGCCTGTTAAGGCGGGTTAAAACTAAAACAATATTTGCCGAGCAATAAGAACAGTATTTCATAACGCTTTTTATTGTCCATTTGTAAATTTGGTACGTGCAAACGATAGACTTTATGTTCGCAGTAGGAAACAGTTCTATTTGTTTCTTGATGAGCGTACTTTCCACATGCGAGAGTATTATGATGTCATTATATAAATGGCGTGATATTGTAACGCTTCTCAAGAACGGAACAAGATGAAATGATGTTTTGATTGAAAATAATGTTATGCAGACGAGTTAGAATTGATATCGAGATGGTTTTAACTGATTTATATTCATTGTATATTTCTGTAGTGCTCATTATTGGGTCCGTTGTGTTAATGTCAGTAACAGAATGTGATACTCTGTAAAACTTATAACATTGTACTAACATCATTATTGTTCTTATCGTGGTGTCATAACTACTAATTACTTATTCACGTGTTCAGAAGTGATAGATTCATGGTATAAAACTAAGCCCATGGCCAATCATCACATAAACTTGGACAGGGCTTGGATTTAAACTCATTGATTGACACTCAGACGCATTACCGACAGAGCTGGCCGGGCATGGCTTGACGTGATTAGATAAAAACTTAAGGGCACATTTAATTGGTACTAACACATTCTTAAAAGAGGTAATACATTTTATACATATAGTATATACATTAAAATATAGTAAAACAAATATATCACAAATGTATATAGTATGGGCTAAAATATCCTCATAAAACCAGCGACATGTAACGTCTAAATTACCATAAACTGAAAATAACATATTTGGTAACAATTTCAATTTCCAATGCTTGTTACCACTGACTACTTATTATCACTTGCATTGTATCACGTTGTACAACGTTCCTCTGTTGAAACTGTGTAGCAATGCTTGCTTGGTGGTTGCCATGCTATTAAAAAAAGCCACTTTATACATTTATTGGCTCATCGCCATGAACAGTATAAACGCTAATGTGGTCAATCATTTATTTCAATCAGTAATATGTATTTACTGAAAAAGAAATGTATGCAATATATTACATATGTTATCGAGTTATTGATAAGTAATATTCAGTGTTTGACTATAGCTTTTATTGCAAATCAACGCTAAACAATAAATGGTTGCCCGCTAAAATAGAACTATTACTCAAAGTACACCACAAATCCAAACGTTCAGAGCTGAGTCAGTCGAGAGATTTATGATTAGAGTTATAAATTGTCCGGCGGGACTAACTTTCTAAATGATTTTTCATGTTACCGTCACAGTTATCTACCCATCTATAGTTACAGTTTTCTGATGATTATGGATGTTATTAAATAGAAACATAGTTTTCTAAACGGCCAGGCGTAATAATTTAATGGTTTAGTAATAGTTCACAAGGGAAGCTTAGTGCTTTGGCGGGAAACGTTATTGAAGTATAGAAGTGCAGAATTGAAATAGGAGTATACTTTTTTAGTAAGCAATATTTCCCCACACGGGTGATATATCAAGCAAATATAATGTACATCTACAGTAATACAGTTCATTGCTAGTCTCTCATTAAGCAGGTTGCACGAGGTATCTCAAGATACAGCCAAACAAGTAATGTTAAGAGTTTACCATTAACTAATATTCTAATTGCATGTCAATTTCGTTTGAATGGGATCACAAATCTATTTGAGTAATTGAGATAAAGACATTTGGAAATAAAACGGAACAACATTTTATAGGCATTTTAGATAACGTGTATAAAAATAACTTCATTATGTTATGAAAACAGTTTTATCTATGGTTCAATTATACCGACACAGTGTTTTCTTTGAGCTTATCGGTGGGGTGGTATTAGAATAGCATAACCTGTTTCTAATTCTATCATGTAACTGGGCACTTCTGTTTTACATTGCACGCATGAGCAAGCTGCAGTTTTTGCACGAAAATAGTCTGGCGGGGATACTGTTATAGCCATTGTATTGTCTTATGGTATGGCAAGAGCGAGGTAAATTTCACCCGATGACCAGTGGTCGTACTCATCAACCATTCTTAAGGATATTCTTGAGCTTGAGCTTGAAATTCCAAATTTCAACATTTGATATCTAGATTACAATGACATATAGAATACTTATGAGAGTTTATTTAACAATATATAAATTTTGGCATCAATAAATTGTTTTTTATAAATACCACCCAAGGAAAAAGCTCCCAAGTTGCGTCTTGAACTACTCACCGTTCCAAAACGGTGAGCCCCGTTATCACGTCTTCTCTATGTATGTTTTCTACTTAATATAGTTACTAGGTATATTGTATTCATGATGCTTCGGTGGTTTTAACTGTTGATTGCTTCTTTTCCGGTTGGTTATATACTGTCCTATTACTTGATTTAGTCCATTCCAATCAGGAAAGCTGGGTACGTTCTACAGGCTATACTTGATTTGAATTAATCAGTGGAATTACGTGAGTAAAAACACGAGGTTTAGTGAACCTGTACGCATAAACCAGACTTAATATCCAAGTGTAATTTCTGTCACTGACCGTTCCGAGGCATAACGTGTACCTATGTTGACATTTGTCTCCTTCATGTACGTGTCGTACATATTAATATAATTATTCAACTTTAACGATGTTAATTATACTGTTGCGGTTTTGTGTCTTTATTTAGAGAGGGTAAACTCGCAGAGTTTTATGTACAATTAAGTCTTAGTTAAATGAATAACACATTTACAATCAATAATATCAGAATTACGACATTTTTGACATAATTTATATTATGAAATATTTTTAGCAGATACAATAGCCTGTTAAAGAAATATAAATGTTAACAATGGCAAAGAAGAACAATATTTCAATTTCATGACAAAGAGGTTTTAGTATCAGAAATTCTTTGTTCACATATTTAAAAGTAGCAATGTTATTCGGTTATCTGATTGATGAAAGTATGTTATTTTATACCAGTAATATTATAGCAAATCACCTACTCCAGATGTTACCACATGATCGTACACTCTGTAGAAATTTTTTTAAATCCAATAATGTTATATTGTTCAGTTCAAAATTTAAGATGGCGATTAAAAAAAAAGGAAAATAAATTTAGTAGAAATTTCAACGCTAAAATAAAAAAATTGATAAAATATTCCGCATTCTTCGTCTGCTGCTATCATGGCTCTGAACTCCCAGTTTGTTTATTTAAAATAATCTTTATTTTTCCTCCCATTTTTGATTAATTCTTTTAGATTGGAGTATAGAATAAAAAGATTATTTTACAACTTGAATGTTTTTTTGAAATATGGGAATATATAGTAGGCGCCTCGTCCAATATGATTTTCACCACAATACACACTCGTATAATATATTTCCATATTGTACAAAACACTGTAAAATAACCTTATACTGTTCCCGGTTTCCATAGCAGAACAAGAAAATGCACGTTTTTAACCTTAAAATGCATGATTTTTATATTCATATTCAGTTGAAAAACAGTTTATTGACAAACTTTAAAATAGTTTAACATTAAATTTCATACAACCACAAAAGACAATATATCACACCTATAAAATAGATGTGCCACTAAGCATCCATCAGGAAAGATAAAGATTTGATTATTCCATTTGCAAAACAGAAATGATATTGCATTTATTTTACATATATATGATAATGGACCAATGCTTTAGTTACTTTTTGGTATGCATTTTGAAATTAAAGAATATAGGCGATATTATTTGCATTTTCATTTACATTATGAACATCAAGTCAAGCCGTATATTCTGAATGGAACAGCTAACCCGCCACCTGACATTTTATGTATATATTTCAGAAAATATAACCGTAATTTTCTTTAGATTTTGACTTAGATAAAAAAGACCACTTAGGTTGTATCAAATAAAGAAAGGTTAACTGTTCCGCTCAGTATATATTGAAAGCTGTATTGGCATTTATTATCTCTTGAATAGCAGAGACTTCCAGACAGGTTCGTCAAATCTATATCTTAACTTATTAATTGTTTATTAATAGCTAGTGATTTAATATGAAACGAAACATAAAGATATTTTGATGGAAAATTACAATAAACAAAAATATCTGACATTGAATAACAAGTAGCGGTCATACATCGCTTACTTCATATCGCAATTATTGACATTCTGACGCTAGATTTACCGATTGGGTCTTCTAACGGTTTGTCAGAGTGTTTCATCTAGAAAAACCATTAGGAAACTATAAACAAGACTTAATATAAAGAGTTGCAAAAATATATGCTGACATTATGGTCTAAAAGTATTGTTTATGATAACTGAGTTCGAAACATCATTTGTCACACTTTAGTGCACTTGTACATTTATGTTCTCTTATTTTGTTAGAACCCAAACAATGACATCGTTTGTCAAATCAAAGTGCACTTGTGCATTTATGTTGTCTTATTCTAATAGAGCCGAAACAATGGATGGCAATGTTAGCCATACCAAAGTGCACTTGTGCATTTATGTTGTCTTATTTTGATAGAGCCAAAACAATGGCATCGTTTGTCATAGCAAAGTCAACTTGTGTATTTATGTTGTCTTATTTTGATAGAGCCAAACAATGGCATCGTTTGTCGTACCAAACTGCATTTGTGCATTTGTGCATTTGTGCATTTATGTTCTTGGATTTTGATAGAGCCAAAACAATGGCATCGTTAGCCATACCAAAGCGTACTTATGTATTCATGTTGTCTTATTTTGAAAGAGCCGAAACAATGGCATCGTTTGTCGAACCAAAGTACATTTGTGCATTTATGTTCTCTGATTTTGAAAGAGCTGAAACAATGGCATCGTTTGTCGTACCAAAGTACATTTGTGCATTTATGTTCTCTGATTTTGAAAGCGCCGAAAACAATGACATCGTTTGTCTTACCAAAGTACATTTGTGCATTTATGTTTTCTGATTTTGAAAGAGCCGAAACAATGACATCGTTTGTCTTACCAAAGGACATTTGTGCATTTATGTTCTCTGATTTTGAAAGAGCCGAAACAATGGCATCGTTTGTCTTACCAAAGTGCATTTGTGCATTTATGTTCTCTTATTTTGAAAGAGCCGAAACAATGGCATCGTTTGTCGTACCAAAGTCCATTTGTGCATTTATGTTCTCTGATTTTGAAAGAGCCGAAACAATGGCATCGTTTGTCGTACCAAAGTACATTTGTGCATTTATGTTCTCTGATTTTGAAAGAGCCGAAACAATGGCATCGTTTGTCGTACCAAAGTGCACTTGTGTATTTATGTTATCTGATTTTGAAAGAGTCATAACAATGACATCGTTTGTCGTACCAAAGTCCATTTGTGCATTTATGTTGTCTTATTTTGATAGAGCCGAAACAATGGCATCACTTGCCATACCAAAGAGCACTTGTGCATTTATGTTCTCTGATTTTGGTGAAGCCGAAACAATGACATTCTGTCTCATACCAAAGTGAACTTGCTCATATATGTTCTCTGTTTTTAATAAAGCCGACACAATGTTATTGTTTGTATCATCAAAGTGCACTTGTGCATTTATGTTCTCCGATTCCAATAAAGCGTCTGCTGCGTCTGCTGCGAATGTGGGATGTAGTGTGATTTGATCGCCAGTAGCAATGCCATCACCATATTCTTAAAAAAGTAACAGAAGCCTTAGCGCTTGCTGTAAACCATTTGTTTGATTGTGATAGGACTTGTCGACTCGATATCAGTAAACTGATCGACTCGATATCAGTAAGGCTGGTCGACTCGATATCAGTAAGGCTGGTCGACTCGATATAAGTAAGGCTGATCAACTCGATATCAGTAAGATTGGTCTACTCGATAACAGTAAGGCTGGTCGACTCGATATAAGTAAGGCTGGTCAACTCGATATCAGTAAAGCTGGTCGACTCGATATCAGTATGCCTTTTTTTATGACTGATTGGTGGGTATCACTTCAAAGGTATGCGGCACACTTCAGTGTGGTAGTATAGATATCGTCATGATGATACATTGTAAATGTACTAAGGAAATACGACCATGACTCGATACGATACAATACTATGTAATGAAATGAAATGCATTGTAAGGTAATTTAGAATAGAAATGTTACAACATTTTTTTTCTATAATTTTTTATTATTGCATTTGAATATGTTATTTCTAAAATCTTTTTTTAAAGATATTTCAAGATAAATATAAGTTAGCGAAGGTATATTCTACAAACGGCATAATTTTAGTATTATAAAATGCCTACAAAACAGTTATGGAGTAATTGGTACCTCTGGCAATCTTCGAAACGAAGTCATGTAATTGCATCAGTCATAAACTGATATGTAATTATCTGGCCTCTGCTCGAGTAGTATGATCCATAATTGTGCTATTTCTGTCGGACCCGATTAGCTCAGTCGGTAGCGCGTCTGACTATCAATCTAGGGGTCGTGAGTTAGAATCACCGCCCGGCAGTCTCCGTGATGATATATATACGACATTGTGTTTCATTATAATTCGTCTCTCACCGCTGATTCAATAGGGAAAGTAATCAGTTATTTGCGGAGGTGGGATGTGCTCGAGTACTGGTTAACTTTTCAGGATCCCAGGAAACAGTGGTTAGGTTATTTTATCGTTTGTAAGCACTCGACGGCAAAAAATGACGCTAACTATTCAATCAAGCAATCATTCTGTTCCCCAAATAAAGAACTTACGCCAGTTTTGTTTATACAACCAATATAACGGTTTACTGTTTATTAAAAGTCGATCATCTGAACCAACCGAAAGACAAAGTAAAACGTAAATAATGTGTCCCTAACTTTAGTTACCATAAGAACACGTAAATGATACATGTATTAACTAAAGTAAAATATTACAACATATCATTAGGAGGTTAAAAAAGTGATAGCACGATCTTTCACTCAGTAACCACCCTTCTGCCGGACATCGTCCGCTCACTAGAGAGCGAAGTGATAGCACGATCTTTCACTCAATAACCACCCTTCTGCGGGATATCGTCCACTCAATAGAACCACCCTTCTGCGGGACATCTTCACTCAGTAACCACCCTTCTGCGGGATATCGTCCACTCAATAGAACCACCCTTCTGCGGGACATCATCCACTCACTAGAGATCGAAGTGATAGCACGATCTTTCACTCAGTAACCATCCTTCTGCGGGACATCGTCCGCTCACTAGAGATCGAAGTGACAGCACGATCTTTCACCCAGTTACCACCCTTCTGCGGGACATCGTCCGCTCACTAAAGAGCGAAGTGATAGCACGATCTTTCACTCAGTAACTACCTTTCTGCGAGACATCGTTCACTCACTAGAGAGCGAAGTGATAGCACGCTCTTTCACTCAGTAACCACCCTTCTGTAGGTCATCGTCCGCTCACTAGAGAGCGAAGTGATAGCACGATCTTTCACTCAGTAACAACCCTTCTGCGGGATATCGTCCATTCACTAGAGAGCGAAGTGATAGCACGATCTTTCATTCAGTAACCACCCTTCTGCGGGAGATCGTCCGCTAACTAGAGAGCGAAGTGATAAGCGCGATCTTTCACTCAGTAACCACCCTTCAGCAGGTCATCGTCCGCTCACTAGAGAGCGAAGTGATAGCACGATCTTTCACTCAGTAACCACCCTTCTGCGGGAGATCGTCCGCTAACTAGAGAGCGAAGTGATAGCACGATCTTTCACTCAGTAACAACCCTTCTGCTGGAACATCGTCCATTCACTAGAGAGCGAAGTGATAGCACGATCTTTCACTCAGTAACAACCCCTCTGCGGGATATCGTCCACTCTCTAGAGAGTGAAGTGATTAGCACGATCTTTCACTCAGTAACCTCTCTTCTGCGGGACATCGTCCGCTCACTAGAGAGCGAAAAATTCAGTTAACCATTTGCTACTTTGTATTTTTATGGTTACACATATCTGCAACCTCATCTTCTCACGGAAATGTTTTGTTACAAATATACACATTAATATATCCACAGGTAAATGCATTGTTACAAATATCTACTCTTCCAGATTTACAAATAAGTTAATTGTTACAAATTGAATATACACACTCCAATCCTTAAAGTAAATTTATAGGTTAACATATACAACATTCCCAAGGTTATTTTCTGTTACAATTTCTACACTTCCATCTTCACAGGTAAGTTAATTATTACAAATATAAAAAACTCTCATCTTTCTAGGTAAGTTTACTGTTACAAATATACACACTTCCATCCTCCTAAGTAAGTTTAGTGTTACAAATATGCAAACTCTCATCTTCCGAAGTTAGTTTATTGTAACAAATATACACACTTCCATCCTTCTAAGTAAGTTTAATATTACAAATATGCAAACTCTTATCCTCCTAAGTTAGTTTATTGTAACAAATATACACACTTCCATCCTCCTAAGTAAGTTTAATATTACAAATATGCAAACTCTCATCCTCTTAAGTTAGTTTATTGTAACAAATAAACACACTTCCATCCTCCTAAGTAAGTTAAATGTTACAACTATGCAAACTCTCATCCTCCTAAGTTAGTTTATTGTAACAAATATACACACTTCCATCCTCCTAAGTAAGTTTAATGTTACAAATATGCATAATCTCATCCTCCTAAGTAAGTTATTGTAACAGATATACACACTTCCATCCTCTTAAGTAGGTTAAATGATACTAATATGCAAACTCTCACCCTCCTAAGTAAGTTTCCATCCTCACCAATAAAATCATTGTTACAAATACCATATTCCAAATTAATTTACTGCTACAAATAGACACACTTCCAATCTTCTTAAGTAAAATTAGTTTAATAAGTATCTAAACTCAATTCATTACAACTTAATTTAATGTTACATATATCCACACTCGCATATTCAGAAGAGTAATTTATTGTTACAAATATCCAAACTATTTCAACATTACTTAATTAATTGTTAAGACTTTTACTTTCTTCCAAGTAAATTAATTGAGAATGAGTTTATAATATTTTTGCTATGTTATAAAAGGCTACACATGTAACGATTCTATTACACTTACGTTTAAAAATAATATTTGATCTAATACTTTACAGGAAAATAGCATTGTTTGTGATGCATTTCAGTTTTGTTTCTCATTTCAAATTCAACCCTCATTTTGTGACATAGACATCAAGTACCTGCCTATCAGAAAGGTTGACGTGTGCGAGACTGTCGGACATAACAATAACAGGTTGTGTAAAATACGCTATAAAGTGTCGAGACTGTCATTAAAGCTTTTACAAGCAAAGTAATTTATGTTTTAACTGAACTGTTATTTCTCAATCCCACTTGACTTCAACACTTGGACTACTAAAATTGTCATTCAACTTCAAACCAATTGTTCTTGATTGCTTTATATGGTATGGAATTAATATTGAAAGGGTAAAATAAAATGGAACAGTAGTTATGAAGTATAAGTTTTAAGTTTTCGTCGTTGAATTTAAGGTGCACATATGTTTCAATATTCAAATATTGCTAGGGGCGCATGTTTCAGCCATATGTTTATTGGGTTTATAATTATAATGAAGCTTAGTGGTATATATATATATATATATATATATGGGTTTAAAATTACAATTTCAGTGGTATATATAAATTACAATTTCAGTGATATATTACAATTTACAGTGGTATATATATAAATAAGATTCCGTATAAGTGGTAAATAAAACCCGTTTTATTTTAGAAAATGTCTTAATTCAATAAAATTGTGAGAAAACAGCTAGTTTGAAAAAGGTAAAATCAATGCACGTTCACTGTGCCAAAACGCCAGTGTGCCAAAACTGGCAAACATTTACTTTGCAAATACTTTAAAGAGATATAAACTCGTATTGCCACAAAATATCTTTTCTTAATATAGTGTATTCGACACACATTAAATCAACTTTTTAACGCAGTTTTCCAAACGAATACTAATACTTTATTCACACTTTTCCTCCTTCACAATTTTACATTTACACAAAATAACTTTAAGAAATAGTCAACCGAGCTGAACAAAGCTTTCCCACTAAAACATTCTTCAACTGATCCATAATTCAGGTTTTCCCTAAAAAATGTGTTCGAATAATAAAAATGAAAATATTCTGACAGAGCTTAACACCCCAAACAAACTACCGATGTCACTAGTTACGCTTGTGTGATAGTATTGCTTTTGTATCTTCTATTGCCTGATGAATAATGTTATAATTCCTGGTCCCAGAAATCGTGTCTTGAGCTTAATTTACTAACACAAGCCTTCTTTAGAATGCAGCTTTAATGTATGAGAGAACAGTGAGTTAATCTTTTGAAACGGGATAGAGCGAAGAGCGAGTGAAAGAGAGAGAGAGGGAGGGGTGAAGAGGAAATGAAGTAAATGGTCAGAAACAATTTGTTTATATAAAGAAGAGGTTCATAATAGTTTAAGAAATTTAGATTAGATATATTAATAGAAATATAACACTAAAAATAAACTCAGATTCTCAATCGGAAGTAAGCAGAAAAGCATGATGGTACAATAATGTAAACAGCATGAAACAAACCTGCTCACAAATTGGCACTCGTGTGGAGCGCTTGGTCAATCGGTAGAGCATCAGACACGGGGTCGTGGGTTTGGTCCTCCGCCATGTGTATACCAACCTTGATCGAGATACCTTTTCCGTAAATAATCAGTACTGGTTACATCCAGGAAAATTTCGAGATGTGATTTATTGTAAAGTTGTAATAACTTGTTACACAATTGAAGTAAAAAAAAATAAGTTTAAACTAAGTTATTTTAAACAATATTCAAAAGATCGCAAGCGTATTATTACAGAGAACAAAATCTATGAGGATTTCAGTAAAGGTATTAAACACGAAAGAGAGCATATAAAAATACCATAGATCATAACTTGATATCCTACACCTGAATAGTTCAACCAGTTCTTGCCTTCCCCTTTTGAAGTCTGTTACACACAAATGAAAAAAAAAACAGGGATTTCAATACCTGCTCACAGAGAGCTTTTGGGATAAAAGGGTCAACGTTAACATAAAGTTCGACTCCGTTATTTCGAGATAAAATTATGGGAAATACAACTGATATATTATTTTCCATAATCACCAAGTGACACTATTAAGGTTAATTATGTGATAATGGTGTAAATGTGCTTTACTACTGTCAATTCTTCCATGTTTATATTGTACTTACTTTTGCTCTTCGTGTCCTATTGTGTTACTGTGTCCTTTGTGTGACTGTGTAGTGTGTGACTGTGTCCTTTGTGTGACTGTGTCCTTTGTGTGGCTGTACCCTTTGAATGTATGTCTTCTGTTTGACATATAAGTTATTTTTTATCGTAGGAGGTAAAGACAGCGGACTGTTGTATGCTCTGTTGTAAGAGTAGCAGTACAACCTCGACAATCTGGTAAGATTGCAGGAAACTTACATGGGATTTAACTTGATTATGGACAGACACGCCGTAACGTACCCATAAAAACCTAGTTACAATTACGTATGCATGGTTGTAAGAATAAAATGTTTATGGTGAAGTTAGCTAAATCGAATTACACTGGCTGTTTTACGCAGACAGAGAAATAAAGTATAATTGAAATCCACAATTGGACCAATTTGCAAATATCGCAAGAATATTACTGTCGCACTGCATTTTTTTTTCTCTAAACCTGCGTTTGTCACTAATTAAGATTTTAGTTTTATGCATGTGTAAATTTTCAATTAGTAGTTTTCGTTCGCAGTGCTTAATAAATGCACAGCAATCCACTTTAATAAGACCGTCTTAAGTGTAGTAAAACCAATATTTAAACTATGGTAAAACAAAAATATCGATTATGTATATAATCTTATCAAATGCGAATAAAAGACTTGTCGAATTGAGCGTCTTACATTAAATTGACACTAATGCATGCTCTCCGTATTTTAAATCAAACATTTTTTATGGTTATTAGTTCTTGATGAGATGCTGGCCAAGACTTTATGATAAAAGAAATGTGTTCCTAAATAATGAAATTTCTTCACTTGTTTCGATTCTGAAGGCGGCGTATACTTAATGTCATTGTAGAAACATCTGCTTTTTTCCAGAATTACCGAAAAAATAATTGTTTCTCAATATGTTAAAGGCTTCTGTTTTCGATGATTCCCGATACTTTCCTACATCTTGATGATAAACGTTACATTTATATACATTAGATAATAATAGTAATAAATACTCTTTGTTCCAGGTTTCCAACATGTTATTAACATTAAACGCATCGTGTTCTTGACGTTTAAGTCAGCATGCTTTTGACGTTAAATGTAACTTGCTTTGACGTTAACGTCAGCATGCTATTAACATTAAACGCATCGTGTTCTTGGCGTTAAAGTCAGCATGCTTTTGACGTTAAGGTAGTTCGCGGGTTTACACATGGATTTTCAAAAGTCGCCGGATTTTATTGATACTTTCGGTGATTGTTGGAACACATCTTGTCTTTTACATGTTGTTAATTTTTTGGTCGAAAATATGGCGATTTTGACGTTAGTTGCGCCCCCTGGTGACAACCCATATATTCGCCGTTTTCTACGTTTCGGCAGTCTAGTTCGGTCATTAATTGGCCGATTTTTAAAATATAAGCACTCACTTGAATAACACTCTATCCTATAGGAGTTTAGGTACAGTTGTATGCATTAATAAACATTAATAAGCGCAGTGAACGCTTGTTTATGAATGAAGGTGACCATTTGCATATTTATTATGACCTCGTAATATGTTACAAAATTCCATATCACGCGAAATATACGTGGTAAAAGTTTTTTTTATTTATTTTCTTTTTTTAATTTTTATATTAGATTAATGCTCAAAGGTTAAATAACGACATAATGACTTATACGTATGAAACATTTACGGGGAAAAAACAATTCAAATATTAAGACATAATGTATCAGTATTTTTCTGTGGAATTCACAGAAGAATATAAATTAAAAGCAGTCTTCCCTGGAGTTGACAATACATTTTTAAATAAAACTGCAAGTCCGTCAAGTCCGGACCGTCTCAACACCAGTTTTGTGTGGTTTTTACTTAACCCACTTGCTGCGAGGGATTTCGCGTTTCCTTTAGTTACAAACATTTTGCTTATCCAATCTGAGTAGGTATAAAAATATTTCTTTTCATTTAAAATCCGTTGAATTTTATAGTTCACCTCTTCTACAGTTATAAACTTGAATCAGCGGCGGTGAGAGACAAATGGTAATGAGACACAATGTCGTATATCAATCATCACGGAGACTGTTGCCGGGCGGAGATTCAAACTCACGGCACCTGGATTGATTGATAGTCAAACTTGCTACCGACTGAGCTTTATCGGGCCCGGCTTATATGCTAATAAATGCAACTAAATTAAGTGCGATATATATATAGATATTTACATTATAACTTATCAATCATGCTAACAAATGAAACAATAAAAGTTGCGCTCATTTATTAGTTATCATATTAAATTAATCAATTTACGAAATGATAGTTCCTTTATTAACATCTTCAAAAATACATACCAAACCCAGTAATGGTGATAGTGTTTATGATAATGATATTGATATCGGTAGGTGTAGTGGTAGTGGCAGTGCCATTAGTAGTGGCAGTTAGTATTGTAGTTGTTGTGATGGTGGTTGCAGTAGTGACAGTGGTTGTGGTAAATAGTAATGATAATGCTAATATAATTGTAAATGGTATTTATAATAGCAATGGTAGTGGTAGTGGTAGGAGTGATTGTAGTAGGTAGTGGTTGTGGTGGTAAATTATTGCTAAAATTCAATATTGATAAGGAGTTGCAGAATAAAAAAAACACACTTTTATTAAGAAGATGAAAGACCAGTCTTCCAATATGCACTGTAAAGTCACATAGTTAAACAAGACAGATATTTTATAACTGTTTACAGGCGCAGACGCTTACATGATTGCAAGGTCAGCACAGCAACCGGAAACATTCCCAGATCTTATCTCTTCGCAAACTGAATATTTACTTCTTTTTAGTGAAAATCTATCACCATAATATTAGATCTCCTTTATATCTCGTTAAGGCCCGTGGTCCAGTGGTAAAGCACCGAACCCAGGATCGGAAGGTGGTGGGTTCGATCCTCCCCACGACCATGCGTGGTTTCCTTGAGCAAGACACCTTTTCCGCATATTCTTAGAACTGGTTATACACAGGAAGACTTCGGGCGTAATTTGTATAAATTGTTAGAAATTGAAGTAAAATAAATCAGTTAAATCTGCACGTGTTGTGTATATATATGGAAAATATTCACATTATAAATCTTTACTCTCATCTAAAAACAGGATGTTTTATCTATATAACAGGATGTTTTATCTATAAAAACAGGATGTTTTCATCGAATCCGTTTCTAAAGTATTTTTAGAATTTGAAAAAAAAATAATAGATAAGCTTTGTGGCATTGCAATACACATTCAAGTATCACGCATCCATGCACGCACCCATGCACGCACTATGCTTTACAATAATAATATATCACGGAAGTTAAGAATCATGTATATGTTGTTGATAAAATATATGCGTGACTCAAAACTGAATATAACAATAATTATAATTATGCTAAATGTAAATACGAGAAAAAAACATTATATATACGTTAAAGTCAGCATGCTATTGACGTTAAATGTAACTTGCTTTGACGTTAACGTCAGCATGCTATTAACATAAAACGCATCAGTGTTCTTAACGTTAAAGTCAGCATGCTATTGACGTTAAATATAACTTGCTTTGACGTTAAAGTCAGCATGATATTAACATTAAACGCATTGTGTTTTGACGTTAAAGTCAGCATGCTATTGGCATTAAATGTAGCTTGCTTTGACGTTAAAGTCAGCATGCTATTGACATTAAATGCATCTTGTTTTGACGTTAAAGTCAGCATGCTTTTGACATTTAATGCATCTTGTTTTGACGTTAAAGTCGGCATGCTATTGGCGTTAAATGCATCTTGTTATGTTTGTTAGAAAAAAAATCATGCATGGACTTTTCGGTTCTTGGGATAACTGATTTCGCGAAAACTCGACAGATCAAACATGCTATTGACGTTAAATATAAATTGTTCTTATCGTAAAATGCAGCATGATCTTGACGTTAAAGGCGATGGTAAAATGTTTCTTGTTATTAATGGAAGCTGAAAAAGTAGTTTGTCTTCCGGAATTGGTGAGCCAAAAAGAGATTCAAATTAATTACCTTGCCAAATGTATGATTTTTGTTAATATTTGGTAAAATCAACATGAAATCGGTCATTAATGGGCAAATACAACAATAAACACACAAAGTCTTAGTATTCAACAAATATTTGATTGTAAACCTGGAGTGCTGTAGACGGTAACCATATGGGACTAAGGGCACCGTAATTTTGTACATAGTTACCATATTCATTCATAGAACTAATCGGATTTATGGGAATGCTAATTTTCTGGATACGCTCAAAGACAATGTGTTTCAATGATGCGTATTTTGGTTGGAGGGCAAACTTTATATTCTCATTTTAGTACACCAACACGCCATCCATGTACGTAAATAACTCTATCAAACAAAAACTTACTTGTTTGCGAAAGTAGTCTTCAAATGGGAATACTTGTACAACAAAAACTTTTGTTTGACCTTTTCCTTTTTAAAATATAACCTTGGAAACGAGAAATTTAAAATTAAAATTAGGTTTTGTATTACTTATATTGATATTTTTTTCAGAAGCTTAAAAACATTGAAACGTTATGCTAATTTCCCAAATGAGTCATTTGCCAATTTCCGAAGAGGCAAGACCCGATGGATAGGTTTTAGTTGCCATTTTAACTACGTTACAAGTAAGAAGCCGTTTGAATAACCATATATTGAACCAGCTGTTAGTAAGTCCCTAAGGAAATCAATTTAAGAGAAAATTGTTATCTTGGTGATCAATTTCACAGGAAACTTAGGTACATTATACGTTTTTGAAACGAGATGCACCAATAGCATATGCATTTACCAGCACGCCGGCATTTGCATTAAAACAAAACAGAAGAGAGAAAAAGCACGTAAGAAGTATAAATCATTAAATGAAAATAAGTTGCAACGATTTATTTTTCCAAAAACAAAACTGTTAAACTGTGTTGACTTGAGTTTTATTGGTTGATTACTAATTATGCGGGATTTTCGTGCAACAAGTGGAATAACAATGCCTCGCACGTGTTGCAATACATCGTTTCATTTATAACAGTACACACCGTTCCGTCCAGTTGTATATCTAAAATTGTTAATCTTTTTATTTTTTATGATTTTTCACAACTGTTAGTTCACAACAGGAACACTAAACTCATTCATTTTAAATTGATATAATTTCAAATTTCTTGCATTCACGGCTGAACTAATTATATTGATGCCACAGTAGAACCATTCGCCTAATTGGTACAAGAAGTGTCTTCTTATTTTATATACACTTGGTACTTTATTACACTAGTAGGACGATATATAGCTCAAACCATTTATCTGGTCCCTGCAGAATTCCTATTTCGATGTATATACATTTACATGTATGGTATGATGTTGAACAATACTTCGAATAACTCTTAACTCGAATTTACTTGTCCAGTCCCATCGGGTCCAATGAACATTGTGAGGTAGCATGTTTTATACACCGTAAGGAATTGTGTTCGTTGATGTATGTTACCTGGTTGGTATTGCACACATCGATGCTATATTCATAATGAGGCTCTGAAATAGTATGTTTTATACACCGTGAGGAATTGTGTACGTTGATGTATATTACCTGGTTGGTATTGCACACATCGATTCTATATTCATAATGATGCTCTGAGATACATGTAGTATGTTTTATACACCGTGAGGTATTGTGTACGTTGATGTATGCTACCTGGTGGGTATTGCACACATCGATGCTATATTCATAATGAGGCTCTGAGATAGTATGTTTTATACACCGTGAGGAATTGTGTACGTTGATGTATGGTACCTGGTGGGTATTGCACACATCGATGCTATATTCATAATGAGGCTCTGAGATAGTATGTTTTATACACCGTGAGGAATTGTGAACGTTGATGTATGCTACCTTGTTGGTATTGCACACATCGATGCTATATTCATAATGAGGCTCTGAGATAGTATGTTTTATACACCGTGAGGAATTGGGAACGTTGATGTATGCTACCTGGTTGGTATTGCACACATCGATGCTATATTCATAATGAGGCTCTGAGATAGTATGTTTTATACACCGTGAGGAATTGTGAACGTTGATGTATGCTACCTGGTGGGTATTGCAAACATCGATGCTCTATTCATAATGAGGCTCTGAGATAGTATGTTTTATACACCGTGAGGAATTGTGTACGTTGATGTATGCTATCTGGTGGGTATTGCACACATTGATGCTATATTCATAGTGAGGCTCTGAGATAGTATGTTTTATACACCGTGACGAATTGTGTACGTTGATGTATGCTACCTGATGGGTATTGCATACATCGATGCTCTATTCATAATGAGGCTCTGAGATAGTATGTTTTATACACCGTGATGAATTGTGTACGTTGATGTATGCTACCTGGTGGGTATTGTACACATTGATGTTATATTCATAATGAGGCTCTGAGATAGTATGTTTTATACACCATGAGCTATTGTGTACGTTGATGTATGCAACCTGGTGGGTTTTACACATATCGATGCGTTATTCATAATGAGGCTCTGAGATAGTATGTTTTATACACCATCAGGTATTGTGTACGTTGATGTATGCTACCTGGTGGGTATTACACTTATCGATGCTATATTCGTAATGAGGCTCTGAAATAGTATGTTTTATACACCATCAGGTATTGTGTACGTTGATGTATGTAACCTGGTAGGTATTGTACACATCAATGCTATATTCATAATGAGGCTCTGAGATAGTATGTTTTATACACCATCAGGTATTGTGTACGTTGATGTATGTAACCTGGTAGGTATTGTACACATCAATGCTATATTCATAATGAGGCTCTGAGATAGTATGTTTTATACACCATCAGGTATTGTGTACGTTGATGTATGCTACCTGGTGGGTATTACACATATCGATGCTATATTCATAATGAGGCTCTGAGATAGTATGTTTTATACACCATCAGGTATTGTGTACGTTGATGTATGCTACCTGGTGGGTATTACACATATCGATGCTATATTCATAATGAGGCTCTGAGATAGTATGTTTTATACACCATCAGGTATTGTGTACGTTGATGTATGCTACCTGGTGGGTATTACACTTATCGATGCTATATTCGTAATGAGGCTCTGAAATAGTATGTTTTATACACCATCAGGTATTGTGTACGTTGATGTATGTAACCTGGTGGGTATTGTACACATCAATGCTATATTCATAATGAGGCTCTGAGATAGTATGTTTTATACACCATCAGGTATTGTGTACGTTGATGTATGCTACCTGGTGGGTATTACACATATCGATGCGTTATTCATAATGAGGCTCTGAGATAGTATGTTTTATACACCGTCAGGTATTGTGTACGTTGATGTATGCTAACTTGTGGG
The DNA here is from genome assembly GCA_029582155.1 of Panopea generosa. Taxonomy (NCBI): domain Eukaryota; kingdom Metazoa; phylum Mollusca; class Bivalvia; order Adapedonta; family Hiatellidae; genus Panopea; species Panopea generosa. The sequence continues at coordinate 44,049,558 of CM055897.1, forward strand.
TATTACACATATCGATGCTACATTCGTAATGAGGCCCGTATACCTTGTTCTACTTCATAAAAATTATGTGCATTTTCATTGATACTGTTCTCGGCACATTTTTGACAAATGTGTTCTTAGGCGCTAATTAGTAGCAATATTGACCAAATTTTAGGACGATAGGGAAATATGGAGCTATATATGGTTGTACATGTGTATCATATTAAATATGAAAAACATGTGTAGTAGTTTTTGTAGATAATATTTATTCAGGTCTCATTTCACAGTTGAATTTTGCTTTTTTTTTTTTATATATAAAATGGTCTAGAATTTCCAAATAAAAAAAAGAAATTCACATAGAAAAAAAATAATAAAGTATTTTTTTTCCATAGCGGGAATGGTATCCGTACATGAGAATGCAAAATATCTGGTGGGTTGACCATTTTGTTTTTAAGACAATGCAGTGACACACCTAAGTTTTATTTTAAAAAATGTCCTTAAATGGTCATAAATAAACCAAGTTTGTTAAATTCCTATTCCTCTACTCATCTGCAGCAAGAAAACTCTGTAGCCTGTGAATCATTTGACGATTATACTTCGAACCAAATTACAATGACTTTCTGAAGCGTAATAATCTTGTTACCATGGCGGCAAAAAGGGGCACAACTATGCAATGAGACTCAAAAGAATCTTTTAGAACCACTCCTGTTACGTTATTTTACCGAGATAAGAAAATAACAGATTACATTGTGTCGAATCTGCTTAATGAGGAATTCAGAAATATGAAACATCTCTCACACCCACTAGAACCAGACCGTATTCGGCTGTATTATATGAGTCTATCCCAGAACCTGATATCTCCTAAATCAGGTCTATTTACTCCCAATAAAAAAGCAGGGATTTATATACCTGGCCCACAGTTCATATCAATTAAACGGTCACTAAACTGTGACGTCATTCAAACTTTCAGTTGAAACAACTGATCAATCAACGTGCTCAAATTTAATTGACCCAATCGGGTGAGCAACACTGACTGAGTGTCATGATTCCGCAGAAATACTGCGATACAAAGCTTCTTGACTTGTTCTGATTCTAAAGATACGTATGTGAGCGGACGTGTTACGACTGCCACAAAGTACGAAGAACTAATGTTGTTATAGTCAAAATCCTCCGATAAACGAACCCATTTGACGAACAGACTTGCTTTGTTTTACTAAAACCGCGGTACAATGCATTTTGTTTTATATTTTAATTCTTATTTAATGATAAAAAATAAACATGTCAGATCTGTGTAGTTCTAAGTTTATAGTCCCTCCGTCAAACAATACGCAGGAACCGCCCTGGATTGACACTATTGAGAGTTGACCGTAATGCATGTTGAAGCACGTATTTCAAATCGTCCTTTCGATTAGTATACATTAATTTTAGTTATTCTCTACCTGTGTGAAAACAGGGGGTATTTGGATTATTGTATTTGATTTAGATATCACGTATCTTGAGGGAAAAATGTGTTTAGATAAGTTGATTACTAGCATTTTTGGTATTTCGTATTTTAAGTAATAGAAAGAGCTCTCTTTAAAGTGCTTATCGTCCATCATTTCCACCAGACGTTGAGTTTAATAGGTGTTATAATTGTTTATCTTAATGTATGTCGTACATGTAATTATGTAAGGCGTATATTGGTATATATAAGAGTTTATAAAAAAAAACAATACTAAACAGTCCTGGGGGCCGGATAAGAATATGAAAGCTATATTTGAAAATGTAACGAATTTTAAAATAGTATGCTAGAACACTAATTCTTTATTATTTAGAAATTCATGAATACCATAAGAATGCACTGTTATACCATAATGGACGACATGCGTGTATCCTTGCGTGTAAAACATTCATGCAGATGCTAGAAACGCCATCCATTCAATATAACTTTGAAAACAAAACGTAATAGAAATTCCATATTTCTGTCTTAAAAAAGCACAATTCAGAATTTATTCTCCCCTTAATTTAATATTGGTTTTGTTATGATCGACATTGTGTTTTTTTCTGCTGCACAGAACTAACAACTTTAGTTGTTATTATGCTGTCGAGAGAAGCGTACTGTATTATATCATGAAAATATTGATTTAGTTTAAACTTATTCATTTTACTTCGATTGTGAAAACAAGTTCTTACAACTTAGACAAATCACGCTCTCGAAGTCTTCCTGGGTAGAACCAGTACTAAGCATATGCGGAAAATATGTCTTGCTCAAGGACACCACACAATGCCGTGGCTAGAAGATCGAACAAACGACCCTCCGATCATGGGTTCGGTGCTCTACCACTGGATCACGTGCTCCACAATATTGATTGACAATTTAGCGTCATATTTATACCATCGAAGGACTTACATACCACCAGTAACCTAACCACTCTTTCTTGAGATCCTGTACGCCACCACATATGATTTTTTTGTCCTCTTTGATGTCATCACAATAAAGTCATGTAGTTCACGTGATTGTTGTTTCTAAAAGTTCCACCAACGGATGGGTAATAATTTGTATTAGATAACACTCAATGCAAAATGGAGGCGTAATTTTTTGAAAATAATATAAATTGATATCGGAACAGATATAAATATATTGAGACCATCCGCTAGTAGGTATCACGTTTTGTCACATTATCTAATGTGATAGCAATTGCAGCAAACAAATAAGCCAGTTCTATTAGCTGCAGTATTGTTCTTGCAAACTTATTTTTATAATGTATATTACCTATCTATTTAAGTCTTATGTGATGCGTATTATATGTCAAATGATATTATAAAAGTACTGTTGCGGTTCTCTCTTTTGTTTTGCTTTCTTTTGAATTTTAAAAACATTTTATTTAAAAAAACTACCGCAAAGCTTAAAAGTGAAATATAATGTTAACGATTTCACTATATATAAAACTGATAATACCTTTGATCAAACATCTGCTCAGCACGCTGGTATAAACTTACCTTGTTGTTTCAAGTTCACATCAGTGTAAACTGTTCTGTCTTCTCCAATTTGTTTTGTTTTATCACAGACTACAATTGTACGATAAGAGAGATAACGTTGCTTAGAATGATGTTTAAATGTGGCGTGATGGATTATTTTTTAATTCCCAATCGTTTCTAGTTGAAAGCAATGGAAGCCATTCTTCGGGTTTCTGTGTTCTTTGATCTTACTGTGGCTTAAATACACCGGAAGGGGCTGCTTTTATTTGTTGACATCGACAATATCTCGTCTGCAAATGAAGTCAGATATAAGTCGTTTGTACGTATTCAAATCTGACACCAATTTTATTTCATTTACGTTATATGCTGAACTTTGTTTTTCAAAGCCGTATGTATTTTGACCTCACATGACTTGTACAGAAATCGAAACGAGAATGTTTTTTAAATACTGTTTTGTATGAGAAGCAACCGTTTGAATATCATAAACCGCCGAATTCAAAAAGGTAAACCTTTCGATAATAGTTTCATTTTGCGGGTCTTCTGTCCGTATAAACGTATTTATGCCGAATGTTTAACTTGTTTTTTTTTTCTTATATTTTCCCGATATTCAAATAGTATCTTTTATAAAAAAAATCACTAAACTTTCCCTTTAGTGCAAAAGGTGCAAAAAGTACATAAAAGAAGCAACTCGGTACCTTTATGCACTTATGAGACGAATATAACCAGCGGTGCAAGTAAACAAAAAGTGGTTTATTTAATGTATCGAAGCTCTTTCATATCTTAACAAACGGAAATTTTAGTATCACATGTTCTACACATTTTTTATGTTAAATAAGAAAAAATCATCAAAGAAAACAAAAAGATAAGTCACTTACTGACTCCTGGATGTTGTTAATATGCAGTTAACCATAACGACATTCACGTCAGACATTGTTGCCAGAAAAAGTTATTATAGAATTACATAGTTCCATTATTGAGCTCCAGGTCTGTAGTCCAAATTAAGGACAGAGTCATAAATTACTGTGAATTTCGAGGAATGGGTCAATATTGACTGTTGATGAGGCATTGAATCAGGAGCACTCCATAATGCTGCGACGCTCCTCTGTACAGTTATATACACTGCAGATGTTCGGAGCTTATTGGGATCACAGGACCATGTTGGGGTAACTCGAGGTGAAGTGCTCCCAGAAATGCTTGATAATAATTAATCAAAGAAGATGATGGCGATTCGGATTTTGGTTGGTTGGTTGTGGTCTAGTTGTTAGGTTGTTAAAATGGGAAATTGCGCAATGAACCAGGAGTGACTTTGTTGAATATGAATCCTTAAACCCGTGCAGAAAGGACATGTAAAAACGTGAGAAACTTTCCTGTTATATTATATATATTTTCATTAAAGTAGAACAGACTTTTAGAATAGAAATAAGCCTTATACTACAAACAGTTGGATTTCAGATTTTATCATTTCTCCTAAATTTGTAAAAAATATTAAGTAATACATACTAGCATGAAGATAAGTAGGTCTACTATACAAACAGTTCGTTTTAAATAAGATAGAAAAATATACTATACTATATATAAAACGTATTATATGAACATTAATTTCTACGATTCCAGCTAATTTCCAATTATAATATAGATATGGTTAAAGACGTTACCTTGTTACACCATTACAAACTACAAAACACACACCAAAAAAGAGAAAAATAGCAAACGTTATTTTCCAGACAAGTTCTTGTAATTTATTGCTTTGAGGCATATTTCATATATATCATAACGACAATCATCCTTTATAATGTCGTCAGAAAAATGTTCTGTGTGTGTGTGTTGACAGAGCTTTTTAAGCAAGACATATTGTAATGCACTGAACTGAAAATGATAGACGCCAATAAAGTATATATAATTCAAATAAAACACATATTATGTCCGCAAGACTTTAATTTGAATTTAAGTTTTATATCCAACAACAATTCCAGAATGTCAATATACTCGCAAAACCTCTAGTTTTAAAGTGTGTTTTTATTATCCAGTTTGGGAATATTAACAAGTCCGGATAAATATAAAACTATACTATTATTAGCAAAAGGATTTGCACATTAAAATTGCGTTTAATCCGGGACACGTTAAGTAAAATTCTTGCTGTGTTTTTTTTTATAAACGTACACGTATCCTAACATATTTAATACTGTGTTATTGTTGTTTATGTTGTTTTTATATACAAATATTAAACACATGTATTTAAGATGAGAATCTTTAATCATAGACGGAACAACACACGCAAGTGACGTTGTTATAGGTGCAAGTCCACCATTGATTTTTTTTATTATTTCTATAGTGTACAAAACATACTATATCAGAGGCACTTTCCGTTTTCCATGGGCTGTGTTGTTCCCGTGGAAGGTCTCACTACACAGTTGAATTTTGTTCTTTGTTCAATACAAAATAAAGTTTCACTACATAGTTGAATTTTTTTCTTTGTACTATATAAAATAAGGTCTCACTTAATAGCTGAATGTTGTTCTTTGTTCTATATAAAATAAGATCTCACTACACAGTTGAGTTTTGTTCTTTATTCTATATAAAATAAAGTCTCACTACATAGTTGAATTGTGTTCTTTGTTCTATATAAAATAAAGTCTCACTACATAGTTGAATTTTGTTCTTTATTCTTTATAAAATAAAGTCTCACTACATAGTTGAATTTTGTTCTTTGTTCTATATAAAATAAAGTCTCACTACATAGTTGAATTGTGTTCTTTGTTCTATATAAAATAAAGTCTCACTACATAGTTGAATTTTGTTCTTTATTCTATATAAAATAAAGTCCCACTTCATAGTTGAATTTTGTTCTTTGTTCTATATAAAATAAGGTCCCACTACACAGTTGAATTGTGTTCTTTGTTCTATATAAAATAAGGTCCCACTACACAGTTGAATTTTGTTCTTTCTTTGTTTTATACAAAATAAGGTCTCACTACACAGTTGAATTTTGTTCTTTCAGTGTTTTATATAAAATAAGGTCTACGATTTCCACGGTAAAACAAAATTCAGAATATGTTTTTTTTAAAGTATTTTTTTTTGATAGCAGGAATGTATACCCACATAAAAATGCACAATAACTGGTAGGTTGACCATCTTGGTTTAAAGATGGTGTAGATGTTTTTAAAAAAAGAAGTCCTCAAATGCTCATTAATACATGAATATGTTAAAATCCTATAAAAGTCACCCTTTTAACACCAGTGATGTCTTATTGCAGTATATGCTATGCCAACTTTTGCTTAACTCATCTGCAGCAAGTGATCACAACCACTATTAACCATTTTGAAAATATTGAAAAACAAAATTACATAGGACTTTTTTAAGGGTAAGAATCATATTACCGTGGTGGGGGTGGGTGCGGGGGACGTAACTGTGTAATGAGACGTAAAAGTGAAGGTTAAGCACAAACTACAGATTTGTAAGAACTACATGAGTTGTGATTTTTTATTGAAGCTTTGGGTTAAAACTATTTGATTCATTAAAGGCATCCAGGTCCAACAAAACCGTTTTTATATTCATAATTTTGTACAATTCAATTATGTGTTACTGCGGTTCTAGCATATTTATAAACAAGTATATACTCCACTAATTGTTATGTTTTAAATGACAGGATTGTATTGTTTCTTGGATATAACATTGGCACATTGGCAAATATATGTTTAGAAATCTTTAAGAGGATAACAACTTTGTGCACTGGTCTATAGGAAATGGATGAGCTGACTACAGCTATTTCTTTGTTTCTTTTTTTTCACTTGTGCACGATAGATCAAAGTTAACATACACACGAAGTATGTTTTTTTACAAATGGTTTCTGCAAAGGGGCCACTATCTTTTGTCATAAGCTGAAGCAAGGACTTATCTCTTAATAAAATTATTGGCTGAAGTGCAGAAGAATCACACTCGATTCTTCCTATTCAATGGATGGCGTTAGTTACCGAGAGCACACTTGTTTATAACATATAAGTAACTTGATATGGTTGAGTAAGAAATGCTATCCTTTAGTTTATTTACCTTTAACCGATGTTCATTGATATTTTCCAGTCTTACGTCATGGCAAACAGACTGTTCCCAGTAAGATCTATACTATTATAGGTCAAATATTTTATGTCACATTGCATTTGGTGCGATTTGATTGGTTATGAACACCATACACAAGCACTTATTCTGCCATGCGCAGCTACATGATTTGACGACAATACTTATTTTCTTTCTACTAAGATCTTTTGCGGCCGAGTGGTCTAAAGCACCATTTCAAGATCGTACCTCTCACTGCTTAGGTCGTGGGTTCGAGTCCAGCTTGGACGGAAGGACGGTGTTTCTACTCAGATCCATGTGTATATACCTTGGTCTTCATTCACCAATAAAACTGCCATATACAACATGTAATGTTTTTAAATGGCTTTAAAACATCATTTTCTTCAGTATATTACATTAGTTTCCAATCTTGCTCTGTTCAAGTCCTTAAATAGACGTTGAATGTTTATACTCCGATCAATTTAACTTGTTTCCATTCCATGCCTGATATAATTTGCTCACGATACAACTATAAGTAATTGCATTATTCGAACGATCAGAGTATCGGGTTATATGTAGTTGACAGATTGGTGACTAGCGCCTTTTTCAGTTGTCTAATACCAATATCTCGTTAAGACGATAAATTTGAGTTTAATGTCTGATGTTTGTCACATGGCACCAATCTAGACGCACTTGTTACGACAGATATCGGTCTGAGTGGCGGTGGTTGGAAAAAAATAATTGATATTTTCTCTTTCAAAAGTAAACCTGCGTAATCACGAACATTTATTCTGGAAGGAGTTTATAGGCTGCCGTTTTAAACTGTCGGTAACTACGCTCTGCAGAATTCTATAAACGTAGGTTCGGTCCAGTAGACAGTTGAGATATAAACTGCAATCTCCCTCGCAGAGTTATCGTTCGTTATAACCATTCACCTCTGCAACAGGCTAAATGTCAGGATATTCTACGAAACAACTTCGTAATTAGAGTTAATACAGTTGTAAGCATATTGTTAAAACCAGGCAACAAAACTAGAAACAAATCATTACTATTTTACATTAGAACAAAAACAACAAAGCAACTTTTACAAGAATAAATGATTAATACGCAAATGTAAACAAACATGGAAGATATCAACACAATCTTCATTGTTATGATAAAAACATTGTTTTAAGTGATAAACAGCGTGATGCCCTGTTATATTTGGCAGGCAGAAAGAGATATTTGATTATCAGTTTGCCTGTTGGACGGTTAGGAGTTTTCTGTACGGATAAACCATTTGATGAGCGTTGTTTTCAATGGGGTTGAACCCATTTTGAAATGGCAGTGATCATGTGACTGGAAAGTCACGTGAAGTCGAAAGTAGTACAGAGCCAATGACAGAGGTGAATGTAATGGGCCAAATGTGATAGACAGTGATATAGACTGGTGTCAAGATATTCGTACATTAATATAGTGTTCATATATATCTAGGTCGGTGTTCCGATATCAACGTCATGGTTGGTGGTCTCGTATCTAAGTCAGTATTGAAATATCAAGGTCGGGGTTGGTGTTTAGATAAGCAGGTTGTTGTTCAGATATATAGGCTAATGTTTACATATGGTGGCTGTTGTTCTGATATCTATTCTGAGAATAACGTGATGTCGTGCCAGCGCATACATGTTATAAGAGCGTGAATTTTATCTCGACCTCAGGAAGAAACTCTCTCTGGGTTTACAAGAATATTAAAATGTCCGTGTGTGTTAGGTTGAAATTAGGGTATTCCAACTCGAGATGTTGGGGTTTTATTGGAAAATGCCGTATATTCCATAATTGATGTTTTTATTTGTATGACATTATTATTATTTTTTCTGAATGAATAATTATATTGATTTACTGTCTGCTGGCCATGGAGTGAAGTCATACTAGCGCGTGCATTTTATAAAAACATTAATTTTATCTCAACTCTAGGATGAAATAGATATATCTCACATCGGTTAAATCCCCAAATGATACGCTTCAAGCTTTCAGGTACATTGTATGTACAAAAATACACACGAGTGCATCCACAAATACTTAGTCCAGTCATGCCGAGCGGAAGTGACGAATGATATAAAGTTTGCCAATACTTTCTGAATTGTAACGGAAATGTATTGCACAACAGCCAGATTAAGTTTCTTAGAAAAGCTTATAGCGAGAATTAATTTTCAGAATATTTATTATTTTAGTTATTTCTGTTTTTGATTTGATGTTTTCTATAAGATTTCGTAAGCATGTTCTAAATTACATTATGGTTATTAATATGTTGATTTATTTTTTTAATAAACAAGAACTTGGAAAAGACTTATCAGAAGTAACATATTATTAGCTGAAGAATTTATATAACAAAATACACCGAACATTTTTTTAGACTATCATTTCACGGCGATGTGTCTGTTTAGTAAAAGATAAAGATGATCGAATTCTCAGACAAATATTTTAGCTCTACTGTCCAAAGGCTAGCAGAGCTTATGTCATGGTAAATTGTCCGTTGTTAGTCCGTTAACCTTTTTCTTGTAGAGGTGATATCACTACCTTCATATTTCATATAATATCAACCAAACTTCCACAGTAATTACATAACCAGAAGATCTCGGACGAGTTCTTGAACCAGCGTGATTCGACCACAAATGACCCGCCACAGGGCTTATAAACACATTTTAAGCGAAACTTTAAAGGCCTAGACCTTAGATATTTTACATGGTCTCCTGAGAGATTTGTTGAAGAGGAACGTACAACAAAATTCCTCTGAAATGTTCATCTATCCATTTGTTGCCAGTAGAGCACTTCAGACACTATGTGGTCTCTTGTTTAAAAGTCAGTAACCAAATATCGAAACTAGATTTCAGATGTTTATTGCATTTAAAAATTGTTTAGGTTTTGTCATGTCTTCCTCTGCAGTTGTAAGCCGGCAACGTCCATGTTATGAGATTATCTGCTTACAAAATCGTTCAATTAGCATATGCTAGGCGTTAATCAGTTAATTAACTGAGATAAGCACTTCAGACGTCACTACGTGTCAGGTAATTGTTACTCGGTTCTGACAGATGTGTTGTATTTACTACCGTGCTTATGTTTTACGTGTTTATGAATGGATTCGTCTCTCGAGTCTTGATTTTATTTTTCTCTCTATTTATATAACAAATTATTTGTGTCTGCTAGAAGCACTGCAACGTTGATTTGTGCTGTATAAAAGTAATGATTCTTTTTATTGTTGTTGTTGCTGTTGCTGCTACCGCTATTGCTTTCGTAGTGTTTTTTTGTGAAGTTGTTGTTGTTATTGTTGTTGCTGTTGTCGTTGTTGCTGTGTCTGTTGTTGCAGTTGCTGTTGTTGTTGTTGCAGTTGTAGTTGTTGCTGTGTCTGTTGTTGCAGTTACTGTTGTAATTGCAGTTGTAACTATTGTTATAGTTGTTGTGTTGTTTCTGCTGTTGTTGTTGTTGCAGTTGCTTTGTTGTTGCAGTTGCAACTGCTGCTGTTGTTGTTGTTGTTGTTGCTGTTGTTGCTGCTGTTGCTGCTGATGCTGTACTGTTGTTGCATTTGCTGTTGTTGTTGTAGTTGCTACTGTTATGTTTTTTCTGCTGTTGTTGTTGTTGTTGTTGTTGTTGTAGTTGTTGTTGCTGTTGCTGATGCTGCTGTTATTGTTGGTATTATTGTATATCCAGATATACGTTTACCACAAATACATTACAAGATGAACATGTTAGATTAACATAGGCGTTTTACATATCTTATATTCTAAATTACCTTAACACTAGTCCGCGGTGTTTCTGTCAGATTTTTTTAAGATCTGGCGTTAATTATCAAATATCTGTACACTTTTAATATGAAATCTCAGCTTTCGTTTTAGCCTGGATTTTTTAAATAGAGTACCGGGTGTTTTCGTTAACAGCGGTCCCAAGGGATACGTATTTTTCAGACGAGTTATGCTGTTTGTCCCTTATAGAAATGGTCAATATTAATACAAAACATGTTATGGTTAAGGGTTAGAATAAGTTTTGCTAATATTATGATTAGGATAGGGTAAGGAAAGCTTTTATGATCAAGGTATGTTAACGTTGTGGTTTAGGATTGCTACATGTAATAGGTTTATGCTAAGGGGAATATGACAGGTTTATGCCATGGTTTAGGATAAAGATATGTTTGTGGTTTGGTTTAGAACTAGGGTTGATGTTGTGGTTTATGTATAAACATTGTTTGTATTATGATTTAGGATTATGTAAGGTTCAAGTTATGGTTAAAAATAAGGAAAGGTTTATATTATGGTTTGGGGTTAGAAGAGGTCTATATCGTGGTTTTAGTGTTAGCTGTAAATATATTATCATTATTTGATTACGGATAAAGTCCAAGTGTAAGTTTAGAGTTGTGTTAAGATAAACGCTTTTTTGTGAGATTTTTAAAAGAAATGAGCTAGTGTTTAAGGTAAGGATAGTGTTAAATATTAACTTACGTGCAATTTTTAGACTATGGTTATCATTTAAACCCCCAACTTTTACTGCCAGGGTAGTAAACATTAGTTAGAGGAGACTATCGAATTACAACGCTATACTAGGTAATCCGCTGAATATGGTGAATCAACAAAGGTTAATGTGTATAGAGTGCATCTCCCTCGAATTTCCAATTTTTGGAAGTAGGAGTTTTTTTTTCAAAATGCATAATTTTATAACAAACACTTTTTGGAAATTATCTTTTTGCCAATTTAATATATAAACAATAATCTAGTAGTACGCAGCATTATAACAAAAACAATGCATTGATGACTGTGACATTTTGTCAAAGGGTTCTCTGATTTTAATCCTGTACTGAATTATATAAAACCTTCCCCAGAGTTACCTTGCGGCTTTTATATGGCAGTCGGGGCTTTAAGGTATATGAATTGGCGTTGACGGTTTTGAGTTAAGGGTTGCAGAAGGATCGAATACTGATCATACATTCTGCGCAAAAAAAAAAGAAACGTCTTATTGTGTGCATCAGCTGTTTGTACGACATAACAGGAAAACGTAGAGCTGCGTGTACAACACGTATATACGTATGCTGTATTTTGTCGATTCCTTTGAAGTGAACAATGTGCACGCATATTGAACATTTACATGTTATGTAACTAAGTTTTATGTTTGGATATGCCACATTTAGATGTAATTCAAATTACGATACCACAGAGCAATTTCCCATGATACCAATATTGTGTTTCTATTTCATAGCTAATGTATTAAGGCTATTGAGCTATCCCCATATTTCAGTTTCTGTACAAGATAAATGCCTTGCGTTTGATCTTACTAAATATTTGTATTCCATTTGCGTTTGAATTTAATATTTCATGTTGCATGCATATTTGTTTTCGATATATATGTAAAACACGTTGGATAAGCAATTAAATAGAAAGAAACGTCCACAACACGCACTGCACATAGAAAGGCGTTATTTTCGCAGTTTGAAGTTAGCATTAAATAACAGACAATCCAAACTTAAAACAACATAAAAGAAAATATATTTAAATTGGTATACTTGTAGACATGTGGAATTACCTATATTTAATGTATTTCGTTAGAAATTAGTTTCATTCATTCGTCCTGTCTGTCTGTTCGTCCATTCGTACGTTCGTTTGTTCATTCATAGGGTCATTCGCGGCCGAGTGCGCTGAGGTTGCCATCACTATCTCAATATGGTTAAACGCAAATGAGTATTTTCTTTAGGCGTGAACACGAGTAAATAATTTCGATTTAAAAATTGTCGTGTGACCCTTGAAACATGAACCGCATATCAACCATTACAATGTGTCTCTCTCGTCTTTCATTACCTTTCTGCTTTTACCAGAAATCATATTGCGTGATTAATGCCCGCGTACCGGTGAACTTTTAACCTCTCCGCGTGCCATGACTACTAATTACAGTGTATACATGGTGGTCAATTCATGTCCTTTTACATTGTGACAATGGTGGCAAGTGATGTGACATGTGCTCAGCATATGGAATTTTTGTGCATAGTATTTTAGTATTAGTACTAGTGGCACAATTATGGATAGGAACGGTGAACTTAGACAAAACAGTATTAATGAAATAATAATTATATATAAGAGTTATGAGTGAATGCTGGATGGATGGAAGGATGGATGTATTGATGCACGGACGGCTAGACAAACGAATTAATAAATGACTGGAAAAATGTCTGATTGAATGAATGAATGAATGAATGAATGAATGAATGAATGAATGAATTATTTATTATTTATTAATTTATTAATTAATTCATTCATTAATTCATTAATTTATTCCTTCATTCCTTTATTCATTCATTCATTCATTCATATATTAGTGTAAATGAATAATTGCTCACGTAAACCAATTTTAGCCAGAAATGCACATTTATCCAACATTTATCAAACTATACCAGCTATTCCCCAAGGTTAGGGTTTCCAGCCACTCGCCAGTGTTTTAGACGTAAGACACCCAATGGGACATAGCACTACCATAAGAGACATAGATAATCCATCCGACGGGTAGCATAATGGCGGTTATAAATAATCCTTGTTCCTTTTTCCAATCTTTAAAAAAATGTATTTTACTTATTTTGATGCTCATTTTTTATTTGAATGGCATCATTGATGGCTTTTTAACATTTGAACACTGTCATGTTCGAATTATGAATTTAGAAAAAAAATGAATGCTCGGAAATTGGGGTATAAGACATGATATCAGAAGTCTACTTTCACTTTGTCATAAGTGTTCACACTGAACAGAAAAAAAAGTCTTATATACTACATGATTTCTACTTTTCTCATCATATTTTGGTAGTGCAGAGATTGACAAACAATAAAATGTAAGTTTCATTTCTTTCATATTGGTTTCTCTTTGCTCTCTTTGAATGACAACCATGCAAAATGTTTGTTTAATGAGGAATTAAAAACATATCAATGCTGGGCTTATACCTTGAAACAGAAAGTGCTTCCGTTTGATGACAGGATTATTTCAAAAATGCATTTTTCTTTCTAATGCTCATTTTGTGATTTGAATGGCACCATAAATGTATTTGAAACATTTTGGAGGATTTGTCATGTTTGAATTGTGAATTTTCAAAAATAAAATGTTTTTAGATTGAGATATGAATGTTTAAAGTCTTCTTTTACTTTATCAACAGTGTACACATTGAATAGGAAAACGTATCTTTTGTGAAACATGACCCCTGTTTTTCAAATTATATTTTTGCACTCAGATGTCAGCAATTTACTAAAATGTAATTCCCTGTCTTTGAACTGGGTATTTCTATGATTGAGGGTCATACCAAAGACTTTAAAAATGGTACTAGAAGCTTCCTCGCTTCACGCTCAGCATTTAGAGGAGAGTTCTAGCTAGGTCTGGTCGGCCCGGTGTCAGTATAATGTGACTGGGTTGGGTATCATACCATGTGTCTGCGGCATGATACTCCAGTGTGACAGCGCTCAGA
>CM055897.1:44817000-44849500 GCA_029582155.1 Panopea generosa
GTTCAAGCACGTGTCATTCGTACAAAATGACCACAATTCTATTTTATGGAGATTATTAATTATTTTCAAACCACGTGTCATTGATACATGATTATCCCGTGGCTGATGATAAAATTCTATATAGTAAGTAAAGAAACAGCAAGCTACATAGTCACGATCTTGCTATTTAGGACAACTTACGATAAAATCGTGTGAACGTACACCAGTGATTATTTATAATATTCCTCAAAATGAAAAATACCCGTGAAGAAAATGTTATATAAGTGGAAATACAATCATTTTAAATGTCGATCCAAATGTTAGCCTACACAGACGAAATTATCAAATTGTGTAATATTGTCATATTGTGTAACGCAGCCGCAGAACCTGTCGATCTTACGTGCTTGTTCAGCGGACATCTGCTGTGAATTCCATTGATCGGCTGAGAAGTGAAGACCATGCAGATACTGACCACTAACTGTACTGAAATATTCTGCTCGCCAAAATTATATATGCAAAGTGTAACGGCAGACCCACGCCACACGATGACGTATTGGCCATGTAAGTAAAGGACACACTTATTGGAGATCATTATTTTAATGACTGAACACTTGTTCTGAGCGGGTAACTTTATAGTCATAACGGTTATAAAACTTTGTTCCATGCTTAAATCAAGATTTCATGCTCAACTCATTATAACAGAAAAGTGTTAACACATTTTGAAATCTTTGGAACTATTTTATCGATCGGAGGAAATGAAATCGCCGTCGACAGTATAACAAAGGTTATAGAATAAAATTATACTTTTGGCCCCACACGATCGCTTCTTGAAAAATATAAATACCTATAACTTTCTACTTCAATTCAGCATTCAAAACCTAGTCAGGGGGTTCATGACTCAATACATCCGGGGACAGGGGCTCATGACTCACTAAAACCAGGAAAAGGGAGTCATGACTTACTAAATCCGGGAACAGGGTGTCATGACTCATTAAAAGCGAATCTATTGTTTGCTATAAATACTAAAATCTTGAATCTAAGAAAAGCAGCCAGGTGATCATGATTTTAGAATGGTTCAAGTAAAACTACATATTGTTTCATTTATATAATAACCAGTCAAAACTGAGTTAAGATTTTTAGTAAAATGTTAGTGAAACAGATGCCTGATATATCATTCAATTAGCTAACGCACCAATCGCCATCTCATCCTGAGTCATATACTCCCGAGGAAAGAGCTCAGGCATGCATAACATCGAAATTCCTCTATTTCAGAACGAAATAAGGTTATAATGAAGAACCTTTTTTTTAATCTTCACCAACATCGTGATATATGATACCACAACTATATAATAAAACTAATTTATTTGAAACACATGATGTGATTTTTTTCAATTTTTTTGGTGAAATTATAATTTTTCATAGATAAATTATTAGAATTACAAATATTCAAATAACTAAATAAAATAGCAGTTTCTATTTTGATAAAGGGGTATGAGCAAATTATCCGTAAATGGCTTAGATGCCTTAGAATCGTGCTGATCATGTTTATAAATACTCATGTAATAACCGTGTTTAACGAGTAAATTAAAATATACATTTTGCAATAGCCTAGCTATAAAATTTTGTATTGCTAATGTGACATGTTTGTTACAAATATGTAAGTAATACATTTGCCTGAATACGTACAATACATTTCCGTCGCATGGAGAGAATTATCAGGGACTTTGAAAACGCACCACGTTTTTTGAACAGTATAACGTTTTTATTTTTTAGAGTTTTATTTCTGCTCTTTACTAGGTTTTAACTTGACAGCTTACCTACAAATTACGGTATGATTTAACAGAATACGTGCATGTATCCAGACGAATGGTTCATACACTCGTTTTTGACGACTGTAAATTTTCACTTTTGGGGGTAGCTTTGTAAAATGGGAAAGAATGCGTCAAAACCTTTCAATCATGGAACTCTGACAGTAGTAGACAGAGATGGCACTCTTAACGTATATGAACTTTCTTTGATATCAAATAGCATTTTCTGCATTAAAATTGCCTGTATGCAAGTGGTGCGTTTTTAAAGTCCCTGAGAAACTGAAACTGTTGTCATGGTTACAATACAAAAATATATCTGCATGTGGTTAGTTAAAATGCATATTTGATTTCAAAATGACGGCTGAGCACTATTCAATTTTGCATACATTAAGTTGTCAAAGTAATTACACACTAAAACTAGAAGCATGTTTATTTTCTTAATTTCAAGCTGTCTTCATTATGAATACAAAATGTTTAAATATAATTATCAACGTATAGCTTAACATATAGAGAAATATAGAAAATTTAATCGAATTGTCTTTGTTGATAATAACGGTTTGGTAATAAAGCGATAAGCGGCGTAACATCTTAATAACAAAGACAATAATTTGGCTGATATACGGACGGTCACGTCTCTAAAGGCATAAAAAGAGCCCCAAACCGTTTATACCTCTAGAAAACAATACCTTAACAGTTCCTTTACACGAAACTGTGTAAATTGATTTGGCCATAAATACGGGCTTATGGTTATTGCTTTAAAATTTATTGCAGTTGAAACTAGTAAAATAATTTTAACAAATATTCCCTAATCGAATTAGAGCCGTGCGATTAAATTTTTCGAGTAGACCATGTTTCTAAATTTCTGTGATGTGAAATAAATACGTCACGCAAATACGTGCTTTCGCTATGTTTTAACAGATAACCGACCCTTTTTATATAATTTAGAGATGTTTGTTTTTATTTCAGTATTGTATTCGCCAAAAAAGCAATGCTTTATCGTAGAATGCGAAATACCGATTCTTTATTTTTGAGAAAGGCAAGCGTCGCAGATGATCAAGACTACAGCAATACGATCAAAATAAAGAATCATTTACCCAACTGAATTGTCTTTGGCAGCCGAAAAGCTAAATACAAGTCATTGGTTATTGATACATTGATACAATCATTAACTACACGCGAAAATAAAATGTGAACAAAAGAAACGTACACATATTTAACAATAATATACAATTCACACAAAAATAAAAAAATAAAATATACACGTTGATAAGTAGGTTGCGCATTACATGAAAGTAATTCTAAAATAATTCGTGTTTTTTAAATTTCAGTAACGAAGACCGGATGCACATGTTGTTCACTCATGGCGACGTTACCCTAAAGCATTGCAAGAACCAACCGCTGATATGTTTATATTTTACTACACTTTCTCTTCATTATATAATCTCTATTTTCGTATACAAGATTTTTATGTTCTTTCTGATATGCATTCAGCAAAGCCGTCAAACGTATTGAAGACGGTTTTTTTTTTCCATATATATTTTTTAATTTTCACATACATGTACATGTATTACCTGAGCACATTTGTGTTTTACGCATTCATATGTACATTTTGTTTGATATTTAAGAGGAAGTGTGGCAGGTATACTTTAACATTTAAATAATATCGTTTTATGATGTGATGACAGGAAGAGAGCGAGGTTGAACTGATCCATAAGTTGGAATTACAATTCAAAAAGCCAGTTTTTCATCTAGCCGTATCGTGAGATCTTTGTTGTCACTTTTTATGTTTTTGTATCGTTTTTTTTTTCATGGCTTTTCTCTATACAGAAGCTTTGTGGAGATTGTATTTGTGCTTTTGTAGTGACGTTACCTTTGTGTGCTGCATCTTCCAGTTTAGTGTTTGCCATGACTTTTTCTTTAATCATGCAAAGACTATGTGTCTTTAAAAATAAAGAAAACATATACAGATGAATATATTTGTATTTATAATTATATATGAATACTCGTCAATATATCTTTCACTTCTATCCGAACATGCTAAAACGTTTTTAATTCTCATAAAAACCTTTGACAAACGTATACTATTCAAATAAGCTTTCTTTATATACTAGTGCCTTTGAAAAATATTTTCATAGTGAGTAATAAAATGAGTATTATTCTCCGCGATAGAAAAAAAGCAATGGCACAATTTATCTTAGATCATATTAATTTTTGAGAACAATTTCGTTGTAATTATAGTTTATTTTAAAAGGTTATGTATTGTTATCATTTATAATAATAATGTTTACAATCTGTATATATCACACAATAGTGGTACTATTGTTATACATTTATTACATTTGAAAATTACATTGTCCTCATATAATGTTTATTTGTTTGTACCATCATGAACTTTCAAGCACTTTGGATTGTTTGAATGAAAATTTATCAATGTTTTCCATCATCTTTACCATCTATGGCAAATTCTTCCTTTACATCAATCGTTTTACCATCTATGGCAAAGCCTTCCTTTACATTAATCGTTTTACCATCTATGGCAAAGTCTTCCTTTACATTAGTCGTTTTATCATGTCATATATGATCACATTAAGTTGGTGACTTTTAACTCCTAACATGTTTCTATAATGGTACTTTACCCAGTTCATTTAATATTTAAATTTATTAGCAAATAAAAATGTTGACATTGCAAACCATTTCATTCTCATTGTTGTAAAATATCATTTATTAACAAATATGTTCACTTACTTAATTTTCTTTAAAGGGGAACGCAACCCTGTGTATAAAGCAGGATAATATGAATAGCTATGAGTTCAGCTTTTTATTAATAGTATTATTATGCATAAATTCGAGTCCATAAAGATATATCAGCTCGTTTTGTAACGGTCATTTTCGCACATCGACTTTGTGGTGGAAGTCGCCATATTGGATACCTGCGTGACGTCATAACTGCACTTCCGGTTTAAAACATAACTGATTTATACGCTACAGCAGATATAGAAACGTGCAATTATAGTCACCGGCAAAAGTACTCGCAAGAATAATAAAATGGATTTTAGTAACGGAGAAGGACTTGTGGCCTACAACTTTGAACCAGAATTTTCAGAAGCAGAGTTAAATTAATTAGAAGACGAGAGAAATTGTGAGACGGCACAGTTGTTCACACATGTGAAAGATTTTTGCAGCTGCGAAAACTGTGTAATGATACTTTCGTCTGACGAAAATACGTGCTGCAGATGCAATGACCACACTATTGGAAATTTAGAAGATTTAGAATGTATCACAGAAATAATACAGAGATGTCACAGCAATGTCTTATGAAGTTTTCACCCAAAAAGATGATAACTATTAAACAGTCACTCCGATCATGAACCAGAGATCAAACCCGAAACCCATCAATCACGACTCTGACATCTTATCATGTAGCCTGACATTGATGATTGAATTTTTCAAAATAGTAAAATTACCCTTAGCTTGATAAAAAAGGTAATTATTGCCGTCAGTGTTGATGTAGATCAATGCGAGCCTGCACATTCATACTGTACTATCTCAGTCAATACATTATCAAAACAAAACACCAAAAAAAAAACACTTATTAGACCAGGAATGGAATTTAAGGGAAAATGTTTTGTTACATATATTTACCTGTCTAAGAGAGAATAAGAAATAATATTATATCTCTTTTCTTATCGTGTTTAGCTGGTGCGGCCATTGTTGCGTACTGAGAAATGGCTGAATTTTTTTTTATTTAATACCCTTTTTAGTAAATTTAGATGAAGCATGAATAAATTGCGTTTTTTTTTGTGTTGTTTTACATAACTGGCACTGTCTTTTGGTTATTCAAATGGTGTTACTACCCAATTTGATATATGATGATTATCTATTCTACCAGTTCTCTGAACATATATGAATGTGTCTCCTTATACGGAGTGTCATATGGAATATAATGTCTACAGGCATATTGCACAAAGTGTATGTTACTGTCCAGCTACTGGCACCCTGCTGAGCTTTCATAATTCACCAACACCACATTCACACCATGTGGTAATGAGAAATACACTGCCACAGTGTGCATATTGTACCCTAATAAGCGTAATCACCCCAGGTTTAATGACCCCAGGGTTTATGACAGGATGTTATATCACATAGTATTATGCCTTATTACTAATTTAAACATTTTCAGTTAATTAGGGTTTCAATATCAATGCAAACTTACAAGTAAAAAAAAATATGTTATATGATTTTATGAATATTTTTCATAAATTGTATACCAGAACACTATTTTAACAGTAAAAAAACTTTTCATGTATTAATGAATAATTAAAGGAACAAAGGTTTTACTTTATCTTTTTTCATTACGAAGTAGAGGTAGTTCAAATGTCTATTCAAGAATAATGACCTAGTTGACTGTGAAAAAGCCATATATCAATAAACTAAATTGCCTATTAATTATAAAATTAATAAAATGAGTTTACGAACAATTAATGGTTGACTGAATATTTAGCATCATTTTTTTGCCACCGAGGGTTTACTGTACAGATGTTCAGTTAACCTAACCACTGTTTCCTGCAAAAGTAAACCAGTACTCGAGCACACCCAACAACCGCAAGTAACTGATAATTTTTCCACTCGAATCAGCAGTGAGAGACAAATGATATTGAGACACAATGTTGTATGTCAGTCATCACAGAGACTGTCGCCGGTGGGGATTCGAACTTGAGACACCTGGATTGATAGTTAGACACGTAACTGACTGAGCTAATCGGGCCTGTCACAATTAATTAGCCTTAATTTGTATTTAAATAATAACTTTTAGATACCATGTCGTTTTCACACCTTATGTTTTGGCATTAACCTCTTGTTTTTATTGTTAATTGGATTATCACACCTGTTTAAACAGCCTGCAATTATAAGATTGTGAAAGTTTGCTATATCAATTTCGCAATATTTTGGAAGAGAAATCAGCTGAGCTATATGTTATTAGCACATTTTTAAGAGCTTCCCACTGGATAATATACACTAAGTCTATATGTATGTCGCATGTGGTCATATTCGTACTGAAATTATCAGACATTGTATGCTTGGGTAGTAGTACGCCAAGGCATTGGTACGCTTCATTCTGCAATCTTAAGTCCTACCCCAAAGTATAAAGGCGTTTTGCGCGTGATGTCACCAGAAGCTTGACACTGAGGCAATGTGAAATCACATATTAGGAAAACTAAAAACAACGCTGCCCACAAAACATATCGCATTACTCCACTCACTTGTTCCGCTGAAGAAAATAATGTTTATGGTTAAGTCCTTCAATTCAGAATAGTTTTCGCGTTTAATTGTCTTCCTTCGATGTTCACTAATGCACTGTATATCTGTATATAAACTGATTACGTATATTAGTGTATATACATAAGAGTTTCAGTAGAGAGCAGTCACTAACGACACAATACAATTTGCGCGATAACTAGAACGGAAGTGCAGTTATGACGTCACCGAATACCTCCATCACAAAAGAGCTACAAAATGGCGGCGCCCATAGCATTTAGGAAACGCTTGAAATCATGATATTTAATGTCATTTTTCTCATTTGATAAATTTCGTACAATTAAAATTTGTTGATTTTTGTGTTATTTACATGTCTATTTAACGATAAATAGCCATTTATATTCTGACGTGCGGTACCCTTTAAATATGCAGGAATTTTTTAAATACAAAAAAATCTGACAATTTCTTTTTTAATTCTAGTGAAAGTTCACTGTTTTAATTATCGTCTATCCTCTTACTGTTCTCGGTGTGTTTTAATAACCTGTCAATTGAAAGACCCTCTTTTACTGATGCGTCTCTATGTGTTATTGTATGGAGTAACAGTGACAAATAATAGAAAAGCAATTTTAACAAAGTAAGTAACATAGATAAAGAACCACTATACAATGGTTTATCATGTTTTAAATTCCAATCCTTATATTTTAGTATTTTTTCCCCATTATAATTTTTAATAGTGTACTTTAACTCGTGTCTGTTCTATAAAATAACACCATGCCCTATTAGTTTATCGAACCCTTCGGCAATCTCGTTTTGAGGAAAACATTAAAAATGATTTACTTTATCCCATTTTACAAACATGTGTCATCAATTGTGTATCATACAAATATCCTCGTAATCCGTCCCCATTAAAACAGTTTACAAACACATTCACCAATGCTACTGCGATCTAAACATTAATCATATAGATAAAACACATTGAAAAAATGTTTATGTTAAGATGAAGCTTTATATGAACTGTTACATATGGCGATTTTGTCAGATTCGTGCCACAACGACACAATACAGCATCTCTGTTTGACGGTTGAATTAATACTGTTTGAATAACTGCGATAGTGTACCTGTTATAATATCGTCTGTGAACTCGGAGTTTAATGTTGCAAACATGAAGATAATAACGTACTTGCTTTTAGTGAGGCAGTTCAAGAGTTATTCTATATTTGAGCTATATTAAAAGAGATCCATGATCCTAAAGGACCAGGAGCATTGTTAACACTGGTTCATGGTTGGACACATTGATTGAGTGTCCTATGTCCAAGCGTATACATTTTAAGCTAAATTAAAAGAGATCCAGGTTCCCAAAGGACCAGAATAAATTGTCATCACTGGGTCATGGTTGGATACGTTGATTTAGTGCCCTTGGTCCAAGCCTATACATGTATGTTCCATGTACAGCTCAAATCTATAATTGAGCTTAATTAAAATAGATCCAGGATCCCAAAGGACCAGAAGCAATGTCACTGCTGGATCAAGGTAAAACACGTTCATTGAGTGTCCTGGGTCATTAAGTAAACATATTTGTTTCATACTCAACTCAGTCCAATGTCAATAAAAAATTGAATGGACTCATTATCACAAAGTATATATGAACACTTGTAACTTTCTAACTCAAGTGTGCATTAATACTCTCAGGTTTGAGGCCGAGCCAAGTTTTTCACTTTGATGTGTGATGTATATGAATCCTTGAAATTGAGTACAAATATGAGTTGAGCATGAAATCAGTTGTATAAAATTGGAGCCTAGATGTTACCATTTTAGAGAGGTCAATGTGAAGTATATATTTCACACATTCTTTTAATCTGCCTGGCATGTACCCATGGAATAATGTTATTATGCTTAGCCTTGTTTTATATTGTGGCATGTCAATGTCCTCATCAAATCGCTTACAAAACACGGTCAATTCTGGCTAAAATTTGTGAAATAAAACATCAGCTTTGGATGTCTTAAGTACTATTTGCGATCATTTAGATTTTCTTGAGTATACTCAAAATACCAAAGTTAATGAAAGAGTGTTATTATAAAAGAAGAGCTAATACATACTACAAAAAAGATATGAGCATAAAATATACGTATATGCTTTTTCCAAAGTCGGAACAATACATATCAAAGCAGTTATATCACACCATCAATGGATTTAAAATTGCTTTTGAAATCAGATTATTTAGTGAGCAATGAAAACCTTCATATGTGTCTGATAGAAAGATGTGATGTCTGGATGTTGTAAAATCGCCCCGTATCTTGACTAGGTTGTGTTATTATTTCTGGTTCTTTGAATCATGGCTCTCGTGGACCTGATTCGATGTTGCTCGAAAAAAGGAACTTCATTTATTTCAGGTCTCACTACACAGTTGAATTTTGTTTTTTGTTCTATATAAAAAAGGTATAGAATTTCCTCGGTTAAATAGATCCATCTTAATATATATATATATATATATATATATTATGGCAAAAAAGTATCCGCACATAAAAATGCACAAGAACTGATAGGTTGATCTGCTTGTGTTTTTTAAAGACAATGCAGCGACACCATTAGACCATTTTTGTAAAAAAGTGTCCTAAAATGCTCATAAATATTATTATCTGTTAAAATCTTATTCAAGTTTTTTTAACACCAGTGATGTTTTATTGCAGTATATGGCATTCCTGCTTTTGCTTTACCCATTTGCACCAAGAAATTATTTTGAAAATATTTCAGAGCAAATTACATAGGACATTTGAAGTGCAAGAAGCATGTTACCGTGGCAAAAGAATGGACGCAGCAGTGGAGTGAGAGCTTAAGCTAGTACCAGGGATGAGGGTTGTTGTATATTTCATTACCTCTCATAAACAGATTCGGTATATACAAGTCTGCTATTTTGTGTGTGTTTCCTTTGTTGTCAATGAATCTATAGATATATAGTTTACATATCAATTATTTATTACCAAACTGATTCATATTTTCAAAATATGCACTATTACTATTTTTGAAAATGAAAAATTGTAAAAAATTTAGTGTAGAAGTGTGTTGCTTTTATTGCATGACTCATCTCACGAGTTCCACGCACCACCGATTATTATTATATGAATCAGTTTTTAGATTCTGTTTCTGTTTTCAAGACTTTGAACAATAAAGATCACAGCCAAACACCATCATGACAGTGATTTATTGAAGCTTGTTGCATATTCCTTCAGTAATGCCGAGTCTGTTATGCCTTTTGTTGCGTTCTATGTTTCAAACGGGTCCTTTAATCAGTTATCAGTAATATATTAAAATTTAATTTTTGTATTTAATTATAGTATGATTTTTTTTTTAATGTCAATACAAGATAGGACGGTTGACAAACCATCCCAATCGTTATATTTTAATCATAATTATAACAATAACTCAAACCGTATGTTGCTGTTTCCAATCATTACAACTATGTAAATCATTATTTTATAATTGTTACATGCATCGTTACCTGTGAGTGAATGTCTTGATTTTCAAATTACTGGCTAGCTCTGTATCGCTTCAAAGACGGTGTATTTGGCTCTGAACCACGTTTTAATTTTTGTAAGGGTCCAAAATGAATCTGTCAAATTGCCACTTAAACTTAGTAACTATACCATCTTCTAACTGTTAGCCTGTCGTTATGACTGAATATATCATTCCCTATGTTTTATTCAAGCGGTAATGGATAGAGTGTTGACCGCTCACGCTAGATGTTACGGGTTCTATCCCCATTGCCCATGCCTCGATGCCTTTTATAAAACAACACTCAGTACTGGTTCTTCCCAAGAAGCGGGCACGAGAGATTAAACTCCGAGCTTCATCGCAATCGAGCTAAATAAATAATACTAAAATAAATTAATATAAGCTAAATGAAATTTATTAATGTATTATTGTAATATTCGAATTTTACCAAAGGTAATTACTGGCTCATGTTGTCCTCAATGTAATATGCTTTTTTCGGTATGGAGCCAAGACAAACGTGAATATGTATTTATTGTCCGTTCAATAACTGCCTCGTTTCGTTACATATGTACAGTACATGCACGTGTTTGTATTTCCTCTCATAATAACTAATTCGACATCTAGGTGAATTCGCCAGTCGATGTGTTAAGTAATATATGAAAGTTGTAAGGACATTTACTATTGGGTTATCTTCCATTAATGTAGTCACCGTGTGTTGCCAAGGTAGGCATTTGTTTATAAATCAGGCTTTTGTTTTCAAATTAGTTTATTGAAAAAATCGCACGTTAAATCTAATATTTGCATAGCATTAAAACACATAGGGGACGCCAGATAGTGTTCACTCATTGTGTTGCAAAATAAATCTGTCAAATTGCTACTTAACAATACAGCTTCTACTTGTTAACCTCTCATTATGACTGAATCTAGCGTTTCCTATGTTTTATCCATACACCTTGAAGGACATAAATAAATATGTAGCGCTTATATAATTGCTTGTCTGATCATTAAATATGTATTTTCCAATTCAAGTATTTAACAAGCGGTACCAATGTATGCTATTTTAAAGGTATTGTTACAGGATGTGTCGTTCATTGACTATCGCCGGGTCATAACAGGTGTCAGAGAAAAAATCTAGCTATAATATAATCTGGCATATGTTGAAAATGGCTTTAAATATCGCTAAAATTCTAGAGGCTGCATCTGTAGCAGTTTGTCAGAAGTCTCGCTTACATCGCCATTGCTTTATCTTGTATCATCTCCTTCCAGAAGATAAATCTACCAGAACAAATGTTTTATTTTTCGAAGAAGACATTAGATGGAATCTAAGAAAAACATACAATAATTACGCAAGTAACGGGCAAACTTTCTCACATAAAGTGCTTGGACCTATCTGGGATTGAACCCACGACCTCCGTGAGTTAAGTGGCCATTGCCTTACATCATTCGATAGTCATGGAGAACCCCGTGAAGATATAATAGTGACGATGTTAGAGTACTAGTATACTGATGTAGCTGCCAAATTGGGCGGTTCAGGATATAACAATGACAATTTAAGCAAGAAAACTATTATGATGTGGCTGCTAAAACTCGATCATTAAAACAGGATAGTGATAGCGAAAATTCTAACAAACTGATTTTGACCTGGGACTTTTCAAGCCCAAACAATACAGTTTTAATATATAAATATTCAATCAACTGTAGCAAAAATGATAAATGCACAAATACATTACTTATAATACCAACATAATACAATGTAGTTTTATATAAAAGGCAAAGTAAAGAAACATTTGATATCTCTCTCAATCGTCTCACTAAATTGACATTGAACTAAAACAGTTAAGCAGATATACTAATATGCAGTTTGACCGAATTACTTAGACGCTGGAAAATATGAATTAGTATGCAGATCATTAAAGATTGCATAAAAAGTAATGTAAATTTATTCCGTGATTAAACTGTTTCAAAATCTAACGAAATTCTTCCGGGCCGTAAATGAGTCCTATGATGTTGAATGCAACATTTGACCCGTGGACTAATATCAGTGCTATACCATTAAGGCGGTTTTCCCTAATGGTAGTTCTTGACCACGTCTTCATTTACATGAACACATTTTATAAATACTAATATTTTGGTAATATTCTTTTCTACATTTATCTAACACGTCTATAAGATATAGAGTCATTCAACAAAATATATTGCATTTTCCCAACGAATAATATCTTGGTCGAAGACAGGAGAAAAATATTTCATGAACTTTTCAAGGTCTCACTACACAGTTGAATTTTGTTTTTTATTTTAAATAAAATAAGGTCTAGGATTTCCATTTTTCCGTCTACAATTATTAGTAGGTAGATCAGCTTGCGTTTTTTAGCTAATCGGGTGAAACCCTAAGATTATTTTTAAAAAGATGTCTTCAAATGCTCATAAATACATGCATCTGTTACAATCCAACACCAGTGATGTCTTATTGCAGTATATGCTATGTCATTTTTAGCTCACTTATCTCTAGCAAGAAATCACATCCACTATGAACCATTTTGAAAATATTTCAAACCAAATTGCATAGGAGTTTTTAAAGCGTAATAATCATGCTATCGTATGTGTGTGCTTATGTGTGTGTGTGTGTGTGTGTGTGTGTGTGGGGGGGGGGGGGGGGGGGGGTATAGCGCAATTGTGTTGTGGGACGTTGGGGGAGAGAATGCACGCCACTTTGTCAACAAGATTTAACGCGCGAAAACTTTAGATAAAGATGCATTTTAAAGTTGATATATATATAGATTTTAAGTACTAATGGCTTCAGACAAACTTTATAATTTTAGCAAAATTGGTAACTTTTCACCACTAAATGCTGAAATTTTGTCTAATTACATTTCTATAGCTAATGAGTTGTTAGATTTCAGTTGCTGAATGGTGTTCTTTGAAAATGCCTATCTTTTAAATAAAATGACAAGCGACAAGTCACAAAGCATCATCAACTACTGGGATGCGTACATTTCTCTCAACCAAGATTATGTTGATTCTATAAAAATGAAGTTGGTTGGTACATTTCTAACATTGTCAATATGAATTGTTTTGCATGAGTTGATGTAAACACTTTTATCTTTAACAGCCAATTGGAACACTTTACATGGTGTAAACATGTCCAAAATGTTTGATCATGCACTTTCGGTCATTTCCTGAAAACAGAAGCAATGGCTGTTTTGAAACATCTGACAATTTGCAAAGACCATGTACATTTCTTAGTTTAAAAACTTAGTAGAATCATTGAGATGTGTCCCTAGTACCTATTGCCATACACTAATGAGTACTTCTTTTCATAGTACCGCTGCTTGAATAGCAAAACAACTAATTGATACAAAATACAATTCATTTTACATACTATTTCTTCAAATTTCGTCAAATAGTTGCCAAACCCCACTGGTTTCTCTATGTCCTAAAAAGGGAAGAAAATGCCTTTGAACAGAAAACAATATATCGTGACATAATAGTGCCTCATCTCAATTTAACGTGCCCCCAAAAACGGGAGGCACCTACATTCTATACATAGTGTGTTACTGAACTGGAACCAACCCTTACATATGATCTAACGACGTATACTGACGTCTTGTAAAACATTAACTAAAGCGGCGGTAGATTATAATTAAAAACGAACGTTTTAGAAGATCAATTATCATCAAACGAAGGTCTACCAGCTTCTGTAACACACTATAGTTTGCATTACACTTGCAACGGATTTAATATATCAGTATCAATGATGATTTCCAGCGCGTATTTTGCTCCATCCGAAATGTTGGGATAATATCTTTTAACGCAGATCCATACAAAAGCTTGGAAGTGTATGTGAATCTGAAGAGTTAGTACTTTAGAGTAAGTACTTTAGAGAAACCATGTCGCATTCTTAGTATTTTTGTTAGTAAACGTTTTCAATGATGTTGATATTTCCTTCGACGTTCACATATAATGCTTCTTTCATGTAAATATAGGTAACCAATCCGGTATGTTTTAAATTCCGCAATAGGGTTAATTTCTCCATCTTACAAATGCATCTTATGCATCACGTTCTTTGAAAAAGGAGAGTTATAAACAAAAAGATTGTCAGATTTTGGCCACTTTCAGTCTAGGGTCTAGGTCTCACTTACCATTTACCTCCTTTTAATGACGGTAACAAGATTATTGCGCCAAAGAAATAAGAGCTGTGTAAATCGGTTGGGCATTATTTTTGTTGAAAATGCTTAAAGTGGCCATATTTCTTTGTACATGCGAGAACACTGGAACATGTCCACGACTTCTGGCAAGTTTGGATGACACTGGGTACTGTTAGATGTAGATATAACAGTTTCAAGATGCTTTATAGTACACTGCAAAAAATGGGCAGACTTGAAGAAAAATGAATGGGTAGTCATCAAAATATCAAAATTGTGATCTGGTCAACTCCATTTTTTTCTAAATATTTGAACTAACAGATGACAATATATGGAAACAAGACACTTTTATAACCATTGCCAACGTGTTCGATGTTCCAGAGGTGCATGTCTCTATATGTAGAACAGTACAAAGTCAATTGGTGTGTGAGACGTTAATTGCCCATGCTTCTATCAAACACTACTACTTGGGGATATTTTTTTTACAAACTTTGCTAGTAAATCTAATTCATGTGTATTTGTAGAACTGGTCATAAATATATGTTGAGGTTGATTTATAGGAACTAATTTTAAAACTGTTCAATTATCTTGTTGCATTATGCATGTCATGAGAACAGTTTCGGACACCCTCACCAATTGTTAATTTGTCTTCCGTGTAACTTTCATTCCCACTTTTTAATGAATTGATACTATTGCCTAAATTGTATTCACGCCATTCAACATAAATCCCTCAATCACACAGTGTCTACACATATACACGTATTAATAGCGATGAAAATATTAGCCTTGCAGATGCTTTGAAACATTCCTTCATACCTCCATACCATATGTCTCAATTTCTCTAAAATAATACTTTACTTTAACAATATAGAGTATACATTAACACAGGAATACTACTAAAACATGTATTCACAACTTAAGCATTACTTAGTATTATAACAGCACCTTACATAATCAGGAAATAGATACATGTATATATTAAGCTAGTATAGTTTTTTTTCTGAATTATTTTCACATGTTATTGAATGCGCATATTAAATGTATGACTATCACATATATTGGGAATACAGTATTGTTTAAACTAAACAACGCGGTGTTTATGTTTTCAGGAATAACAGTAAGATTTTAGTTCCACGTCGACGTTGCTAAATTGCATATATATAGCAGAATGTGTGTGTAACAATAACAACTTTAATAGGTTTTGGCAATATCCTAATCACTGTCCCAGACATATCTTTAATGATTCAGTGATTGTTGTTGTAGCATTTTCATCACATGATTCAGTCATTGTTGTTGTAGCGTTTTCATCACACGATTCAGTGATTGTTGTTGTAGCTTTTTACAATATGATTTAGTTATTGTTGTTGTAACAATTTCATCACATGATTCAGTGATTGTTGTTGTAGCATTTTCATCACATGATTCAGTGATTGTTGTTGTAGCGTTTTCATCACACGATTCAGTGATTGTTGTTGTAGCTTTTTTGCCACATGATTCAGTTGCTGTTGTAACAATTTCATCATATGATGCAGTGATTGTTGTTGTAGCTTTTTTGTCACATGATTCAGTTATTGTTGTTGTAACAATTTCATCACATGATCCAGTGATTGTTGTTGTAGCTTTTTTGCCATATGGCTCAGTTATTGTTGTTGTAACAATTTCATCATATGGCTCAGTTATTGTTGTTGTAACAATTTCATCATATGATTCAGTTATTGTTGTTGTAACAATTTCACCATATGGTTCAGTTATTGTTGTTGTAACAATTTCATCATATGATTCAGCTATTGTTGTTTTAACAATTTCTTCACATGATTCAGTGATTGTTGTTGTAGCTTTTTGGCCACATGATTCAGTTATTGTTTTGTAACAATTTCATAATGGAAACTTTAAAAAGAAGAAACACACACAAGCGTGAATCAATGAAGGTGAAAACTCCCGCTTGATAGTCTTCCCGTGTTGCCCATCTTTATTGAAACCTTACACATGATTCTCATGCTGTTCAAATTAAAGTTCCGACACACATTGAACAATTCTTTTAAGCCAGTAACATTTACTGTTATTTCTGTGTGTACACGTGGTATAACTTAAATATTAACATTTAAGAAATAATTATACTAAGTTTTATATTTTAATAAATTATAGATATATAAAAGAAACAAAAAGAAATCCAGTTGATCTGTGTTATCTTAACTGATTCACATGTTATTTGTGGCATATTTCCTGTTTTCAAAAAAAAAATTGTACTCTGAGTTAAATTCACGAAAAAGACGTCAAATTAGATATATTACGTCATAAAATGTTTCAACGTCACGGTAGGGTTGGATGAAAATGAAAATTTTGTTTGAAATAAAGAATATAGATTAAAAACTTTGTCTGTGGTTTAATAAATGAACACAAACTTAATAACAGTTATATTACTTGCATTCATTTCTAACATGCAACACAATGTAACTGTGTATTTATTTAACTCAAACTATGTCATCACCCTAGTGACAAATATAGAAGTAAAATGTGGCATTGTTAAAGATATATGCAGATCAGATGTCAAGTATAGAATGTTGAAATACTCCATTAGATACAGTCAAAACAATACAATAGGTATTATAACGCCTTACACTATGTCGGTTGGTTTATGGATAATCTTAAACTTCATTTATATCATATTAAAAGAGTCCATGAAATCAATCAAAATATTAAGAAGACTGTCAAATACTTTAGACAGATCAATAGGTTTAGCTGTACCATATATCCATGGCTGTCCAAGCCTCTCTTCAAGGCTTTAATTAAACATACAGTTGTTGATTTAAAGATAAGTTCAAAATGAGAAATGATATTCAAATATGTATCAAGTGTTCTTAAAATTTTGAATGCAAACGAATATATAACATTTCGTTGCAATGGTCAATTTTCAGTGCAGCAGTAAGAGATATATTCCAAAGGCTTTATTGACATGATTTTCTATTGGTTCTACCTGTGATTCTGCACTTGCTTTTGTAACTTTCTCTTGTGTAAAGTATTCACCACTGGCCGTTTTGTTATATCAGTATATTAGTATTTCACAGCAATTTAAAAACTAACAATTCAATAGTATATTTTTCATTTATTAATTGGTTAAATATTAGAGTAGTCCTCATCCAAATCAACATGTTATACTATATCAACTATTATTCTGACATCGCTAGCTACATTTACAATAACGTCATTTAAAACATTATACATTTCATTTTATCCAATAAAATGTGAACCATTTTCATCTAACAATAGCTTTGGCATTTTAATATACATTTAGTTTGGACAAAAGTTTGATTCCTAGCGAAATGTATTAAAGGTTGGCAAAAACGTTTCAACCTTTGTGCCTCTTTATCTATTTGAAAAATAAATACAATTATTATATTTTAGTTTTAGAAACTAGTTTACTATGCTACCTGAAACTTTTCCATTTTTGATATGTTTTAATTTTAAAATATTTATTTATTTCTATCTAAAATATATCACAATACATTTAAGCCTCCTTGGTTTATAATTCATAAAATGCATCTGTTTCATACAGTAGTTTGTTCCAAATGCAATCCAACGTGTCCGTCAACAAACTATTTCAGCAAAGCTTCATCAATATCGTAATAAAGTATTAAAAACACAAAAATGTGAGTGTTTCAACGCAGAATTATATCAAGAATGAAGACAAAATTTGGATGGCGATATTTGAGAGATGACTGACAACCACTTGGGTAATTGTGTTCTGAATGAAGGCAAAATATCGGATGTTGTTGTTTGAGGGATTACTGACAAGCACATTTGTTATTGTGTTACGAATGAAGACAAAGTATTGGATGATGATGTTTGAGGGATGACTGACAAGCATAGTTGTACGTATGTTTCAGATGAAAACAAAAAATTGGATGATGATGTTTTAGAGAACACTGATACAAAAATAAATATTGAAAGTGATGTGATTGATGAGTAAAATAAATATTGATGATGTTTGAGAGAACACTGACAAGCATAGTTGTGCTTATGTTACAGATGAAGACAAATGTTGGAAGATGATGTTTGAGGGATGATTGACAAGCATAGTTGTGCGTTTGTTTCGGATGAAGACAAAATATTGGATGACGATGTATGAGAAACACTGATACATAAAAAATATTGAAAGTGATGTGATTGATGAGTAAAATAAATATCTAACAAATGCACTAGAGAATAGAGAAAAATACGATTATTCAATTGTTATGCGAATTGAAAAGTAATATATATCTATATATAGTGTTGTCAAAATACAGACATGGTAAAACTTTGTTCGTTGAAGAATGATAGGCTAATAGATGGCTAAATGAACAATAAAAACGGTATAATAAAATGTCTATTGTAATCGTAGCAAGATATTTGGTTTTAGTGAAACAGACACTTTGTGATGTTAATTACGCCGAATGTGTCTAAATGTCTAAATGTCCAAATTACATACAGAGTAAACTGTCTCTGTCACTACGCTCCATACTTTTATATTATACTATTCGCTTTCATTCACTCGTCATGGAATGACATATCGTATGTAGAAATTGTTGAAAATAATAACATGTGTTCTTTAAAAAGTTACCAGGGCGATTTTCTTAATTTTTAAAAAGTATTTAAGAACATATCCTAATAGTGTACGAAAATCCTGGACAATATCTAAAGAAATCAGTGGTATCGTTTGATGCTTTGGATAAAAAGCAAGTACAATGTTGACGCCATGGTATCTTTTTATATTAGCTTTTGACGGTTTGCTTTTTTTATTTCCGTGCTCTATAGAAATGGTGTGTCTACTTCTAAGGATGTGATGTCAGTCCAAATATGTCGGGTGACTGATAAAACTATGATAGTGTGAAATATATCACTTTGCTTTCTGCACAATTAACATGGAACGCCGTGATAAAATTTGGCGAATTATGCGTTCCAGAAGAAGTCTATGGCAGTACAATGTAATTGTTTTCCTATCACTTATAATATCTTTCGGAACATTAAGATGAAATTTACACTTCGCGAAGCTTATTTTGGCAGTCAAGAAATTATATAATTTTCTATCTAATATCAAGATCTGTACCATCATAAAAAGCTGTCTAACCGATAACCAAAGTTTAAACAGTTTTATCTTAATATGAACAGAATAAGTCTTAAATTCTACTGTCAGTTTTCGTTTGAATTTCGCGATAGATACGTTTGATTACAATCACGTTTCCGCAATATTTCAAAGGAACACTTACATTTTACTTTTGAAGATCAGTACTTTGTGATAATAATTGAGCTAACAAATATGTTTGTGGATTGAAGATTTCTTAGATTTAAAATCTGTTTTTGTCTTTCAGAAGTTGGAACATTGATCACAATCATTTCTCCGGTAATATTTCAGAAAAAAATCTATAATTTTCACTAGTGAAACAGATAGAACACGTGATCGAAATCAAAATATGGCATCTTGTTGTAAATGAAACATAAGCAAATGAGCATGTTGCTTTTTTTTTTTTAAAATGTTGATAGGATTTAATATTAATGGTTCAATCCGCTTTTCTATCCAATCTTGACATTTAAAATTTCTTTAAACCTTTTTTCTTTCTATAAAAGTTTATGTCAGTTTGCTATTCTAAAATACAAACGTCTTGAAAAGTTCGACCGGTAATAAAAATGAAATGCTAACCTGAAAACGTTTTTTATTCAAACAATCAGACTACCTCGGAGATTTTCATAGTATTCATTTCAAAAGAGTGTAGTGTAGATGTTTATTTCTATATAGTTTTTTTATAATTAGATATTTCTTTTTGACAATCAGTTCGTGCAAGATAACTGCAATGACTTTCGTTAGATAAATATAGTTTTTAAATTTTATTAAAACATAACAGTTGCAGAGGTGTGATTGTTTCAGCCATTCAGATCTTACTTCCTGATCCAAATGTTTCTTCTGCAACACTTGTCAAGACGTTTGTCTTTTAGAAAAGCAAGCGCACTAGATGATCAAGACTATTGGTTTCGGTGATTTTTTTCATCGAGTGAGTACAAAATTAATGTGACATGGCCTCGATATGAAATGACGAAAATGATAATGTCAGTGTATATGAGTGAATACATCACTGAAACCTAACGTTTTTAAGTTTTAATTTTACTATTGACATATCTACACTGTATCAAAAAGCACAAAACTCTTATCTGTTAGTGAATATCGTATTGCTTAATGTCTCAAAAAACGACAAAACATTTCAAAATGTCAATGGAAAACATACTTTGTATCTGTATATATGCAAACCGAATGATCTCGATTCTGCAGTACGAATCCATTGATATGACCATATTTCGGAGATAGTCAACGGTATACTGACGCCATGTGCCTTTTTATGATGAAATCTATTTTTCAAAAAAAAACCCATTTAAGCCGCTGTAGTGCATAATTTAAGGATGGTGTCTGAGTAATCAACGTGCAACAATAGCTTTGTTTATTGTTTTGTATGCAGATATCGGTTTAACTCCTTTTCAACTATAGTTCTCATACATTTTGAATCGAATTGTTTAACTCTTACTTACTAGTATTTCATATTTGGCACTGTTATATAATTTTAAAAGCACATTTCAACCCTCTTGAAATTGTGAGTTTACGTGTCTATTGTTTGGATAATATTAAAATGCGTTTTGCGTTTTCGTTATGTATTGGTTTAAAATCTATGAAATGGCGATGACTAGAGGACAATCAAACATTCCAGATACGATGATTGATTATCTCCCTTCCTTTTTTAATCAGAAACTCTCAGTTGCTCAGATTTAAACTCTATATTCAAATATTATTGACATTTCTTTTATCAATTATCTTCCGTTCCAACTCAGTTGCCCAGCTTAGAACGATATGAACATATCTTCAGTCTACCAGAGGCATTTCCCTTTTATTTCGTACAACATAGTTTTGTTGGTGCGGTCAATTTCTTTTGCACTTTGTTTTAAACTTGATATATATAAATATTTGTTTGTGTGTTTGTCCAATTGTATGATATTTTGTTTCATAGTTTACAGAGTGTTTGTCCACGATGTCGTTAAGTATTACATTTACATGTATTTGTACTTCAGGAACCACTGCACTATACTCAGCCTTGAATACTCCGGAACTACAGATGATGGAGGTAGAAGTAGAAATTCAGTTTACTTTATATTACTATCATAATGATTCATGTATTTATAGCATGTATTGGAATAGTCAATATTTTATAAAGTGACCACAGAAAATTATATCTAATATTAGTTTAAGATGCCTAACCAGTTCTGACTCAATTTAGACTTGGTGGGTCAACTCACATCCTGGTCAGATTGTTTCCATAAAGCCTGTATTACTTGTTCAGGGGGCGTAGCTGGTTTAAGTTAGATGTGTGGGCCCGGGCAGTCTAGGGATGTGGGATCAACCCCCCACTCCTCAGATTTGTTTAATATATAGACTTGAAATGGTGGCTTCTGGTGTATTTCCAGACACATTTACAGCTTCTTATCATAGATCGTAGGGTTGAGCAAAATGGACGTCCACATGCAAAAATACACTGAAATTTATTTTACAGCATATTCAAACACAATTAACAAAAATTCTCGCCTCACAAACTGTTGGCTTCAATGTCCATATTCTGATGTATGTGTAGCTTTAATCATGGCTATATTCCTAACAAACATATTGAATATATTAGATGAGTTGTCTTTTTTAAATTATTAAAACGGTTCTCTGAGACTGGTGAAAGCTAGGTAAATATCTTCAATAATAGATGAATACAACTGTAAGGCTTTATTATTTGGTATAATGCACATTTCCTGTCACTAAGCAGTAATAGCTGTTATAATATACTCAATTATGAGTTAATACATTAAGAACTGTCGAATAGCATTATTTCAGCGATGTCAGTTACGATAGAAAAAATCATTTCTCGCCTTGACTGGGGCAAACACATTGATCATCAAGTGGACGTTAATGTCCATATCCCGATGAATGTGCAATATTCCTAACGGGGAAATTATACCGCTGATCATGGTGTTACAAAGACAATACTATGTTTTGAGCCTTTTTCATGCTTGAGAAAGACCGTACGAAACAGACGTCGCAGGTCAGCAGCGTTTACAACAACCGCTTGGTACATGGATGCGCATCAGTTTCTGATTTAGTGTGTCCGTCAATGCCGTCAGTTTCACGAGGTTGTCGCGTTTTATTTTTTTTATTCTTAAGAGATAAGTGTGGGCCCGGGCCTACACAGCCTAAAAACAGCTACGCCTCTGAAGTCTCCCGTTTGGGTCCTTTAAATAGCAATGTTGGCAAGACCATTTGAGCACGTTTGAATGACGTCACTGTTTAGTAAGCGTTAAAATGCTATGAATTGTGGGACAGGCATATAATTCCCTGATTTTTTTCATTGGTGATTAATAGACCTGATTTGGGAGATATCAGGTTCTGGGATAGACAATAATATTACTCTAGAAGTTGAAAGGTAACATGCAACCCTGTTGTTAAAACATGACCAAGGTTTTTTTTTCTGTTCGTAATTGCAAATAACCTTAGACCAATAAAGAATTTCAGCCCAGAGACATACTCAATGGTTTTCATTTTCGCTGTTATTTTGGGCATCAGCATTCCAATGAAAAAATATGCGAAATGTAATAGTGGTGTGAGACGTTCAAATGTCGAAAAGGTTAACATTCTCCAGACTACTAGAGAACTGACGTCTGTTTTGACATTACAGTGTTTCTCGCCTATGTCATCAGGCTGTAGCAACGGGAAAATAATGATGGTTGATGAAAGGACCAATTTTTTTAATTAATTATATATTATGATTTCTCTTGAAAATATTCCCGTTACTTCCTCCAACAAATAAACTGGATGTGCCATATACCAGTATAGCTTGTAATTTGTTAAAAAAAGACGTTACTGCCGGTGGTACAGTGGATTGAATGTTGGCCACTCACACAAATTGTCGCGGGTTCGATCTCACATTCGACCAAATGACCTCTTAAAAACAACACTTAGTATTGGTTCTATCACGGAAAAGGACTCTAGAGTGATTCATGTAATTTCAGAGCTGTCTTTGTAATCAAACTAAAATAAATAACAAAACATTATTGGCATGATGTCCGAAATCCACTAGATATGTTCTACCCAATAAAACATTGATATCAATGAATTCTATAAAACACAGTTCGTAACCATTCACTGTATCAAAATCGCATTTGCTAACCGCCCATAGCAATTAAGAATAAAACAATTAAGACTAAAAATTACGCTTAATTCGTCTTTGAGGTTTCTTAATTTATAAATAAAAATAAAAATTATTTTGGGGTAAAATATTTCACTGAAATACTGCTTTATCAGTATTACTATCATTATCATAATAACATTACCAACACTACCATCATCATCATCATCATCATTATCATCATCATTATCATCATCATCATCATCATCATCATCATCATCAGCAGCAGCAGCAGCAGCATCACCATCACCATCAACACCATCATCATCATCATCATTACCAACACTACCACCATCATTATCATCATCATCATCATAATCATCACTACCAACACAAGCATTATCATCATCATCATCATTACCAACACTACCACCATCATTATCATCATCATCATCATAATCATCACTACCAACACAAGCATTATCATCATCATCATCATTACCAACACTACCACCATCATTATCATCATCATCATCATAATCATCACTACCAACACAAGCATTATCATCATTATCATCAACATACCTACAATTATCTGATCAGATTATCATTGTCTGCCCATTTCTTGGACTGTTACCAGGAAATGATAACCATACAGTACTATACTATAAATGCTTCTCAAACATCGCAGTTACGGCTGAATAAATTACAGTATTTATTATAACGTGGGTTGTATTATGTTGCATTATTCAGTTATATAAAATATGTACATATACATGTTACAAAGTTTTGTAACTGTTGCATTACTTGAAGCCATGTACACGTAAATGTTGCTTTACAAAATTGTTTAGAAATTACATTATTAAATTATATACATGTAAATGTTACATAAATAAAGTATGTAAATGTTACATGACTAAGTCACTGAAATGTAACAGTACCAAAATTATGTAAATATTACGAAATATCCCAATGCTGCATTACAAATTTTTGTTGATATTTGAAAAATTGTACACATTACGTTTTAACGAATAATTAAATCTTAAAAAAAAAGAATGTTTATTTTTAAAGACTGGTATTAGGGAGTATTTATGATTCATGTTGTATATTTCGTTCCACTTTTTAACTGTTTTATATTCATCTTAGCCTGCCAAAAAAATACGAGATACCGTCCATTCGTCCGTCCGTCCGTCCGGGCACACGAATGGGTAGTTAAGTGTCTAGGGTTTAGAGTTAGTAATTTTTATGGACAGTTGAAAAGCAGTTGAAAAATAATTACGTGGCTGTTTTAGACACTTAAAAACAGCTTTTATGTGGCTTTTTTCTTTTATATGGCCAATTTTAGCCACATAAGTAATAACTTTGATGCAAAGAAGCCACTTAAATATCCATTCGTCCGTCCGTCCGTCCGTCCATTTATGATGCTGATAATGGCGACGCGAACCGCGAACGGTCATTTTAAAAGCTTCGGATACATTTTACGATACAGTATTACCGTGTAGCAGTCCAGTTTACGATACAGTATTACCGTGTAGCAGTCCAGTTTAACTGCGGGAACAGCAAGTAATCGTGACTTTGGCTGTTCTATTAATCGACTTAAATACACGGATACGATAATTAAGGTGTCCGTATAATGTGCTAGTTAATTGATAAACGTGACATGTTGGTATAGACCGGGTGCATTAAAACATTAATAAATATAAGGAATACATTTCATTTGTTGTATATTCATGAGTATTGAACTGACATGTATATGCTTGCATGAACCCTTTCGGGGGTCGCTGGCTTTGCACGTAGTACATGGAAGTTCATATCTAGTTTAGGCTTTAGTTTATACAAATTTGTTTAAGGCCAATTGGGAAGTAGCTCAGTGCTTAATGAACCGCCCTCCGAGATCACTTACTGGGTAGATCCAGTACTGAGTATTGTTTTAGAGGAGCCATCGATTCGAGCTGATGATCTAACCTACAAGCTTTAGCTCGAGTTCTAGCGTGAGCGATCAACACTCTATCCACTGCGCCACTCCTCTCATAGTTCATGAACGTTCGATAAATGAAATCCATTCCTTAAATAAAAATGTCCACACATTGAACATTCATCAGTATAAGATATAAAACATTTGTACATGTACATGTATGTAGGAAGTGAAAGGTTTGTATAAATGTATTTTTCTACCTAAACCAAAATGTAGTTTTTCACGTAAATAGAACATATGGTTGTATTTGTGAATATCTGGATTTGTAATTTTTCAACAAGGCGGGTGGCTTCGCCAGGCCAAGTACCGTTTCAGATTTATTTTCTGATAAACATGTATTTATTTTCTTGTAATGTTTTGGCCTATACAGGTCATACTACACAGCTGAATTTTGTACTTTGTTCTATATAAAAATATAAGGTAGGTCTAGGATTTCAACGGTATTTTCTTCCATATATTATCTTTTTTTAAAGTATTTTCTATCATAGCAGGAATGTATCGACACATAAAACTGCACAATAGTTGGTGAACTGACTAGCTTGTGTGTTTTTAGTGCAGTGACACTAATTTTGTTTAAAAAAAAAAAGTCCGCAAATGCTTATAAATACAGGCATATATTAAAATCCTATACAAGTCACCTCTTTAACACTATTAATATCTAATTGCAGCAAATGCTATGCCAGCTTTTGCCTTACACATCTGCAGCAAGAAACATTTTGAATATAATTCAAACCAAATTACATACGAC
The DNA here is from genome assembly GCA_029582155.1 of Panopea generosa. Classification (NCBI taxonomy): domain Eukaryota; kingdom Metazoa; phylum Mollusca; class Bivalvia; order Adapedonta; family Hiatellidae; genus Panopea; species Panopea generosa. The sequence goes on from CM055897.1 coordinate 44,843,578, forward strand.
TCTTATTTAAAAGCAGGAAGCATGTTACGGTGACAATGAACTGGCACACTTGAGATGAGAGACCTATAAAAGCCATAACTTCTGAATAAATAATCGGGTGGGCTAGTTACTTAATTTTAACATTATGTCTCTGGACGGGCTATACTAACATTGATAAAATTGAGAACAAAGCATTGTATATTTAGACAAAACATTTTAATGATGAACATTTTATACGATATATCTACTTTTTAAGTAGATATATAAAAATCTACTTTTTAGGTAGACTGATACTATAACACGTTTAAACATGAAAACAATTACTATGTATATACATTATGTTATATTCATTTATTGTAACCCTCAGTCGTTAATAATTATATAATCTTATATACATATCACAAAATACGTTTCACATTTATTTGTTCATAAACGCCATTGCCGTATTCTTTGTTGTAAGAATTGAAGAACTGCAATGCGCCTGACGATTCTTACACATATGTGTGTGTGTTTGTTTGTGTGTGCGTGTATGTTCGCCATACGTCGATTCTATTTATTTACTCCGCCAGCCCGAAGTTCTTTCTGTGATAATTTCTCCTTCTTACACTTTTCAAGCGTTAATGAGCACTTTTAAAAAACGCGAAAATATCTATGAAACTGCTTCATACTTTTATTTCCTTGTTGAAAATTTTTGATAATAAGTTAAAATTAAAATATTTAAACCAGAAATCATGACGACCCGCCACGTGACCGGTCATGTGACATTTCGTCCCCTGAAACACTGTTGCAGTCTAAATTTTCAGGTGTTCTTGGACTAGATATATCACTTTCACAATAGCTGTCATTTTTGTCGTCTGGTGAGGAAATGGAACGCTCAGAAATCGGAGTAAGTTCATTGTCCGAAGTAATGTCTTTTTCGTCGCAAACATCAACACATACGCGTTCTGACTCTTTCGAAGAACATTCGCCACCATCTTTGTTTTGGGGTTTTGCTTTTTCTGCCCTTCTGGAAGCCTCTTCCTCACGTTTAGTTTTCCGCCATTTTGCTCGTCTGTTTTTAAACCACACCTGAAACAATAACAAACACAATTCATTTAATGTTGTCGTTTTTAACACAAAATCAAACCAACACAAAATAATAAACAACCATGGAAAAGAAAATATTCAAAGCATAGTGTTTAATAATGCCATTGATATTCCGTTTTCGTTAATATCAATAACGCTATTGATTCGTTTATTCAATTGATAAACGGCATCCAATATTTACGATTAGGGCATTATGCCTTCACTTGAGAATAACAGCGCGCTTGCGCGGTTCATAGGGTGGGAGATATGTCTTTTAAAAAATAACCAATGAAATCTACTATTGCGTGCGAGTTGGTGTTTTTCTAATGTTTGCAGACTTTCTTGAGAAATCTCTTATATTGGTTGTAAAATAACAACCATTTAGGTCTTGCCACATGTTAAAATATATACAAATGGGCGTTTGAAATGATTATCAATCGATTAAACACACAAGAAACGAGAAAACGAATTGCACAGCAAGGTGTGTTATTGTTGACTGATGTTTGAAAGTAAACCTGCGTTTGTTCTTGTCATTTTTTTTTATAAATCTAGATATGGTGTATGCTTCTATTAATCTTATTATTAACTTATTATTTTGAATATCAATCAAGTTATAATTAAATGATGATGATGATGATGATACTGCTGATGTTGCTGCTGCTGCTGATGATGATTGGTGGTATTCATGATGATGTAGTTTATTTTATCATGTCTTCAGTTAAACATTTCAGTTATAACAGTTATAAAATTGCAAGGTCAACCAATCTATATATCTATATGTTTTAAAAGTTTATATTACGAAGGTCATTAATCATCTTTTCATCTGTGTTTTTTTTTCAAATTTATCAACAATTTACTTTGATATTTATTAAAATCCTGTCACGGACTTGCGACCATGAAATTGAAACCAGTGAAAAAAAAACAGTCCAAAATCAGATAATTTTTATTTGTCATATTAATTCCGATCTTCAACAATTTACATGTGTGCTAACAAAACATGAAAGGGATTCCTCCATACAACTTATGATAGGACATGTCATTATCTGTTATATACTCATGTGTGTTTTATTTTTTTCCTCTCTAAACTATTTCACTCGTAGCTCCTAAAAGCATTTATAAATTCATTTTACATGCGAAGTTTCAGTGAATAAACCCTTGGAATTTATTTTTATTTTAACTCCGTGTAAATATAGATTCAATGAGATTTTATTATTATTTTTATTTCATCCGCAATCCATAGATAAGCACGGATGAGGGGATGCTAATTTTGCATAAAGTCATTATTTGAATCAAATCGAGACGTATGTGCAATATAAACTTAAATGGTTATTACCTGAAATGGGCCGGTTTCTTTCATGTCATATTTAGAGTTAAGCATTATCCCCTAATTCTGAATTATATCTACATTGTTAAGATCTCTAGGTACCGATGTGTATTTGGATTAGGTGATGACAGCCAGCATCCCCTATTAACTTTGCAACCGCACTGAGTTAAACTTAACAGAAAAAAAGATGACGGTAAGATAGTACCCTGGCGAACCCCACTGGCGGAGAGAATAGCTTAATTTTATCGTTATTTAATATGGCTGACTCATACGAATGATACGAGAAGTTGAAATAACTTATATTAGTAATCGATAAACTATTGCTTGCTGATTATTGGGAGTTTGAATGATCTGGAAAATATAAAAAAAAATGGAAGTACTTTTTTTACATTTGATTGTTGATTAAGCCGGTTGCGAGCAGTTAGTTATTACGCACATCCACAGATGCTATCAGGTAGCAGATGTGAGGGCAGTGTAATTTTCACGTGTTGGCGTGATATGGTAGCTAACTTAAATCGTGCTTACTTGTAATTTTAGTGTTCAATTGACATGAATTGATGGTGAACTGTTGTTTGTGTACTACATATGTGTGATTTTCTCATACGTTTTTTTATGAAAAAAAAATAAATAAAAATAAAAAAAAAATATCTATAGACGTATTCTTTATACTTTCAGTATTATCGATGTTTCTTGAAATTTTTTGTTTTATTATTTTATAGAATTATAGTTAAACAATGGGTTTTGATATAATCATTCAAATGTGCGTTGTTTATAAACTTAACTGCAAAAATATTTACTAAAGTGAAATTCAGATTTTCTCATAGCTTTTTTTAAAACACATACAACGGAAACCTATTTTCTATTCATGTTTACTTGAGATTGTAATGGCGCCAAACACGTCACCATCTAATTATAATAGCATCTTACTATAGCTATGGAACGATGAGATGTATATAAGCTTGTATAGCTTTCTTCTGGATTCTTTCACTTATAATTTAATGTGTATAATTTAAATGTATGACTACAATGATTATTGTGAATAAAAAATTGTTTAAACTTATTTGATTGTGCTGGTGTTATTTGTTTTATTAATCAAACATATAAATGTTGAATCTTCATGCGGGGTATCAATGGCAGTTTTTGACGTATTTTGAAAATTATATTACGTTCAATATTAGTTGATTTAAATCGTACATATACTTAATGAAATAAAGAAAGACATTCCAGCTTACCTCAACTCGTTCTTCCTTGAGTTCTACTTTCATGGCGAGTTCCTCGCGCAGAAGTACATCCGGGTAGTGTGTTTTGTTAAACGTGTTTTCTAGCATCTCTAGTTGTTCCTCTGTGAATATGGTTCTGTGACGTCGCTTCCGCTTCTGACCCGCGCGCATCAGGTCCATGGGGGTTAGGAAACTTTGTAATGGATGGTACGCTGCGGCTGCAATGATAAAACAACAATAATAATAATAATAATAATAATAATAATAATAATAATAATAATAATAATAATATTAATAATAATAATAATTATTAATAATAAGTATAATAAAAAACATTATTGTAATAAATAACTACTATTTTAGGAATTATAAAAAAATATATAATATCAAAAAAGGTTTTACTACGAATTTTAAAGTTAAATCCTGTATGTCGAGCGCGCATGCGTGTGTTGTTAGTTTATTAAATAAAGAGCCAATTAAGACCCTTTTAAACTTGTTTATTTCATTTGTCCTCTTTGAATATTTACATAATTACTATTAATATATTCATATACAAGCACACTCTGACATCAGCATGCATTAATTTTTAATAAATATACCTTTATTTGTCACACAAATATACGTACACTTATTATTCTAAATAAACTACGGTACGATTATTTAAATGTCCTCGTGCTTATGTGCTTTTGCTTATTAAATAAAAAAAAGTTTTTATACATACTATAAATACTATTTAATACAATGATAAATTAATATGTATATTTCAATATATATCATTAATATACAGTTCGGTATAGAGAAACAAACTAAACTGTAGATTTTAATGTTTATATTTTCACATAATAATGTTTAGATAACATTTTTTCATACATTTAAACGTTTGTTTTGTCAAAGGAAATCAAACCGATTCTCGTATTAATACTTTTATCTCTTTTGAACAGTTTAAAATAAGATAAAACCGGCCCAACATGTGTAACAATTTTCTTATTTATTTACAAACACCTGGTACTGAAATACAGCACTTCTCAAAACTTTATTTTTTATTTTATTCTAATTTATTTTAGCTCGATTGTAAAGTAAACTCAGAGCTTTTGTGAACCGCTGCCGGTTCCGTTTCTTGGGTAGAGCCATGCACTTCTGGGTGTTTGTTTAAGAAACCGTCGGATCAACTTGAGGTTCCACCCACGACCTTTGGCGTGAGCGGTCATCATCCGTTTTCGCTAGTCTACGGACCCGCCTAATCTGAACTCAGTTCCAGTGAAACAATGTGATAAAACATTTCCTCATCTTCGTTTGACTAGTTTTATTACAGGATTAAATATATTGAAATAAATAGACGAAATAAGGATTCGATAAAAAAATGATAATATAAAATATATTTACTTGTTGTTGTTTCTTTTGATTTATTTTTACTTTGTCCGTTTCATGAGAAATTTGCTATTTTTTTTGAGATTTTCACATCAATAAATATTCAATTTTAATCCAGATAAATTATTCTAAATGATAAAATTTTAATGTTTAATTTCTTTTGCAAAAAACCCTAAAAAAAACAAAAAAACAACATACACACCATAAACATATTTTTTAATAAAGAATTGAATGAGCGACTGATTATTACTAATATCTTATTCTTGATCATAACATATTATATTTGCAATGTGAATTCACAAATTTAGTACGTGGTTGTTTTCGAAAATAAAAGTGTTTGTGCGGTGTGTGTGTGTGTGTGTGTGTGTGTGGGGGGGGGGGGGGGGGGGGGGGGGGGGGGGGGGGGGGGGGGGTGCTGAATAACGATAGAAGTAGTTGAATTAATAAATATAAGTTTATATAATTATTTGCAATCGCCATATACGTCGTCAATAGGAAGATTATACCGCTTTTATTATTCTCATATTTTTTAAAAAAAAATAAAAAATTAATACACAAATGTTTTTTATTTATCTATGCTTAACTCAAAAAGTAAATTCGACGCCATCCACTGACCCCTTTTGTCCCTTTGATATAATAACGTACTGAACAATAAACGATATTTTATTATGTTCAAAAACACAACTGTTTGTACAAGAAGTGTGATTGTTGCGATCGGAAGGCTGGCAAACAACAGTTAATCCCTATCACCACTCGGGACATGATCATTTCATACCATCCGCCATCTTGTTTATCTAACTAAACACCTCGTAAAACAAATAATCATTTCTTTAAATATGTAATATTTATTTAATACAAATTCTTCTTGGTACTTAAAATGGTGGAAATTGAGGCTTTGCGCACCTTAAGGAATAATTTGACAATGTATGTAAAGCATCTAAGGAAAGCCGCCGACACAATGTGGCTA